>WURV02209110.1:0-11144 GCA_011762755.2 Epimenia babai
GGTTTTGTGTGACACGATGCTAATGATCTATCATAATGATGATCCGCACTGGTCTAAAAAAAATGGCTGAACAAATGTAACGTTATAGTCCCAGATTCCATGGTTTAGGTGTTTGTGCTGCAACAAAAAAAATTAGACACATACTACAAAAAACAATGCTTTTCTTTTAGTTTTCCGGCGTGGCTCGCATATTTACGGATATTTAGATAAATGGCTGCGGTAGATTGAGAATACGGTGAGTAACGGTTTAAGGGTCTGCGTGAGATATGGTAGAGAATTCTCGGGTAGGGAACGAGAGGTGTACGGAGAGTAACGAATAGCCGAATAGCATCGGGCAGCCGGCGAGACGAGCCGTGCCCGCAGACGCGGTAGGGCTGGGGGAGACGCACCCAGTGAGCATGTCAGCTTTGAGGGAGTAGGTGATGTAGCTACACGAGGGGAACGTAGCAAACACGTCCTCTTTCAGCGCGGTCGGTGGGATGTTGTCGACGTAGAGAAACACGCGGTTACCCATGTCTGAAACAGCGAGGCAAACACAGTCCCATAGTCGGTGGTTGGGTGCGCGAGATTGTGGCGACGTCATCGGGATGTTGGCGGACGGCCATTGGTCCCGAATCATCAGAGATCGGTGGTGGGCGGGTATGGTATGGGTATGGTACAGGTAGCGATGTACATGGAGCTTACGATGGCGGGTGGATGTAACGAGTATCATGAGTAACAGTTGGTGATCAGATTATAATGAGCAAACATCGCCTATAATTGGTAAGATGCTATGTAGATATAAGTAAAGTATTAATGAACATTGTGGACAGTTGTATTGTTTCTATGGTACAAAAGTTGTTGTTGTTGATGGTATTTGTATTGGTATTGGCTAACTAACTTTATGACCTGTCATGAGATGCGATCGCGTTGTCTGGGAGTGAATAAATACCTCTCTGTATCCGGTAATCTGGATTTTTAATTGGAGTGATACGATTGCTAGTTCATCTACACTACAGTGATTATGACAGTTACTCCACTGTTTTGTGTTAAGTTAAGGTTGGATTCCATATTTGCAGAAACTGACATTAAACGACTTTAAACGATCAAGTCAAGAGTTTGTATACTGCGCAATGACATATGGCGCGATAATATGATTGACAGATAGAAATCACTTAAGTTAAGAGGTATGACAATTGTAAGAGGAAGGGTACATTGCGGCAAGCCACAAAATTATCTATGAGTAAATTTGGAGAGATACGATATGTACACGTGAACAACTCAGCTGGATGTGTTAATTTTTATATTCTAGCTTTAGATAATGCAATGGCATTTTTTGGGCAATGTTGTGGCACCCGATACGTGTCATTTAAAAATCGACAATGTCACGTCGAAGGGAAAACTTACACATGCGCGAGAACATCGTCTGGTCCCACTCTTGTAGCTGTGACTCTGCAACACGGCATTCATGAAGTGATCAACTATACACAAGGCGATGTTAGGAGAAAACTCTCCTGCAATCCCGATCTAATCACAGTACCACCTGTATGAATGCCCGTGGGTTGACTACATAGGTTGCATACATGAAAAGGCAGTAAATGCCAATAACATTAACAGAGTATTTTGCATATTACATACTCTCGAGAAATACTGTACAGTTTTATTGACACAATTTTCTGTGTATTGTATTCAATTCTTAATAAAATGCTTTGATCATGAATAACAATATCAGTCAGTGAAATGAAAATTAATGTTCAGCCACAATATGGTGGTTGATACAGTAAACCAAAGTGGTTACTCCAGAAACTGTTCAGCCTCCCTACTTTAATGATGAGCTCATCTCTCTTGATTGGGTACCTTTCATACTGAATCATTCAAGTTTTTTGTTGTCCAAGATGTTTCCAACTGATCAGTTTGGAACAGTTGCTTCCCGTGTGTTGATGTGAAGTCCAAAGTATTTAAAGTTAGCTTTAGTTCTTTCAGAAAATGCTTCTTGGGTCTGCCAGGTGGTCGTCTTTTCCCCTCTAAAACCCCATAAAGTCTTTTGAGTATCCAATCGTCGGTCATCCTAGCAATGCTTTCGAGCCAGCGCATCATTCCAGAATGATCTTGATTTAGGGTCAATCTTTTACCGCCAAGACTTGCTTGTCACTCGATTCTGCTCTAAGATGCTGAGGATGAATTGAAGTTCGCTTCAGGAAAAGTCTCCAATGCTCGGATGTGTCGCCTATAGTAAACCTTAACCTTACAGCACAGTACTGAATGATCTTGGCTTCGGATATAAAGATTTTGGTTGACTTTCGAAGATAAGGAGTTTTCAAAGGGGGGCAAAATCTGCTCCGAGTCAGCTAGAAAAACAGATCCTGACTAAAACTACAGAAGTAAAACATACTACAAATTCATATATTTTACATCTCAGAAAATAGTTTATTCTATTTTTGAACATATTTAAGATGTCCACTACAAAAAAGATGGGAAATGAAAAGAATCAACGACTGCTGGTTTTAGAGCTAGAATTTAAGTCAGCTTTGTATAAAAAAATTCAGCACGCATTTAAGACATTTGGATCATTGTATATAATATCTGAACCAGTTCGGATATTACCAACCTTCTCGATTGATAAGAATTTAGAGCAGCGTTAAGCACCAGGTCTCCCATACATATTTATTAATCTATCCAATGACGATTCACTGAAGCATTTCTTGCACTAAAGTAGCCAAAAAAACAAATTACCTCTTTAGACCCACTCATTGAACACAAACAAGTATTCTCTGCTACTGTAGCACTAAACTGGCTGCACTCACCAAGTCATATCCTTCACAGCCGTCATGGATATCCCCTTCACTCCACTTCCTTTTTCCATACCCCTCACTTCCCCATAATATATTATGTTCCCTATCTAACCTATAGCGGAAAAATGACATGAATTACCAACATCCATGCCTCTACCCATTGAGACTCGAACCATCGCTAGCTTAACCAGCATTCAGATGGCACATTAGGCTATCAGCAGATACCGTGAAGCAAGCCGGGGCGACTATATGCATTTAGCTACATAAGTTACATGAATTAGGACAGGAGCAGGAATTTAGTATAAGACAATAAAATCAAGTAACCTGGTAGTGGTGGTAGTGGGCGTAACAGGCCACGTCAAATGTTGTAAATCAATATTCTTGTGAAGATTCGTCAATATACATCAATATACATCAATATACATCAATACACAAATACACACGATGTGTACAAAAGCACTGAAGCGACGATTGTCACCCTAATTTTATACCAAAGCAATAAAATACACGTTTCAAAGTTTGAAAAGAACCAACTCACCGAGGGGCATCCTGGTGCGGCGCCGTATGGTGTGTCCCGACAACGTTTTGAATGGACGCTCAAGCTTGTCGCAGCAGTTGGCTGCATCGCCATGGTTAACAAATCTCAGCTCCAGGTGACTGGCAATGTTAAATCAATGGGACCAGCATTAAATTCTCATATGGAGGTAGTCAGGTTGGCATTTTAACCATGATGCAATCCGTGGACCATCGGTAGTCCGCGAGATATATTAACATATGGCCCATGATAAAAATGAATGCAGTCCGAAAATTTTTTGTTTAAAAATCTTTGCTGGTGATTTGCGGAGTTGATATTGACACCTGACTATTGGATAATTTTCGGTAAATTATTTTATAATTTAAGAAAAATTATGAAAAATTGATGCGAATATGAATAAATGACAAGAATGGAAAATTGGGGAAAATTTTTCACATTGTTCAACATCAAAAGCAACACTTAAATCTTAAAGCAAAGTGAAATACATAATTAAGAGCCTTAGGTGTAAGTGATCTGTAAACTATTGGGAATGTGGACTACCGTATTGCCCGATGGATAAGTTAACAAAATACTGATGCAGAATACGAAAGTATAACGAAGGCGAATACCTTGAGTATTAACACGCTTTCATATAAATCTATACTTTTAAGGGTAAAAGTTCCAGGAGTTTGCTAGTACCTTTTAAGCAGCTGCCATTTTTCAATTACTTGCGAACAGTCATTTGAAAGGTTGCATGAATGCTGATCAAGTACGCTATATAAATGTTATGCTTTGGGTTTCAACTGCTGAATGATCTCCAACAACATGTAGTTAACAAAAATTTCCTGAACATCGATAAGGACTACGAAGGTGACCACCAAAACAACTCTAATCTGTGAACCCTATCATTCATCTACCTATCATACACGATTCTCAAAAAGTAGGTGGACAGTAGGTGGAATAGGTTAGTGTATCAGTTTCATTACTAAAATGGTGTGAATTAGGACTATATTACTAAGTGCTCTTTTTAAAGTTTATTAACTTACTTGATCTAAAATTAGTGTGCTCTTTTCAGAATCCGAACGCATAACAGCAAATAATTTTGATACTGATGAAAGAAAATGGGCATTGAAAAGAAAGGACAACTCAAAAGGTTGGAACTGTTGAGAACAAAATGAGTTGGTGAAACAATCATTACTCAAGCCCCAACTGTAAGCCCCATACTGTAATCTCTAAAAAATTATATTTATCGTCCACCTCATTGCATTTTGACTCTGCTCCGTATACATTCATGCCCCCCTGAAATGCCCCGCTGATGGTTACTCATAACAGAAACTTGGCAGGGAGTTAACAAAATGGCAACATTATAGTTACGATTATTGCGCCACCCTGCTCCTATTGAAATGCACAGCTCTTACCCAATAGTGCTGAGTGACTAAGTTATTTTATATTCTACGTACCAGTCGGTCGAGTCATTGGGCTTCTTTCTGTAGATGAGGGAGCAGGTACACGTGTCGTGGATCAAGTTCGTCACAAATGGATCCTCCACATCCTCCCAGTTCAATGGCCCCATCATCACCGTCTTCTTCCACACTTCGTTGCGTTGCTCTGCATGCGAGAAACACATGACTTTACTGTACCCGATAACAAAACAAAATATACAATAATTTAAATTATTTTTGCATAACAACAGCCACAAATATAACAAATGAAAGGTTCCATCAATGATTTTCTCATGATGATAAAAATGATTGGTTGTACCAATATAAATGCCCATCTGCTGCCTCAAAGACATGTTCTGTGTTCACGTTCATGTGAATCTCTTGTCTAGCTTTCAATTTTTTCTTGATTTGCTCCATTTTCCCAATATGAATTTGGTAGTTTTGGTCTTTTGCCATGGTATTTAAAACTCCCGAGCTTAATTTAATGAAGTGCCGAAATGTAAAAGTAGAATGTAAAAGACTCAACTTACTTTTCAAATTGCTGGCCATAATATCGGAAATTCTCTCACTGTTGAAGAAGCGCTTTCTTCTTTGACCTGAAAATAACAAGAGTGTTGAAATTTTTTTTTAAAAGCGTGTTCAGAAAAAATTTAGCAATACCAAATTCGCTGGAATAAAGCATCCGTAAATTGAAACTTATGGTCTTATAATGTTGGTGAACGTGAGATATCTTGATATAACATTTGCTATGCATAAGTCAAATGTGTTGCAATGACTATCGTGAATAAACCTTGACTTTACCTGCTACTCATCTTGAAATACTTGGACTTTTTGCTTGATAGACACCATATTTTACATACCGTACATACATTTGCCGTACATGAATGAAACAAGTCGCAACCTTTCCACGGGTACGCATTAATGGGCACTAATTTACTATGCATTGTTCCATGTCTGTGCAGTAACCATAGTGGTTATGGGATTACACCATGATCTATCTGGCTATGTGGTTTTTGCATGCAAGACGCACTATTACGAAACCATGGTCATTTACATTTTACCGTGATATTACGCATATCACAACCACGCATTCACTACATGTGGTGTGCGAAAGCTCAGTAAGTAAATAGGATGTCAATTTATCCGTGCTTATTACATTAGCTGCTGACTAGGGTATACAGTATAACTCACGATCACGTAATAGTTACTAACTGCTGACCAGGGTATACAGTATAACTCACGATCACGTAATAGTTACTAACTGCTGACCAGGGTATACAGTATAACTCACGATCCCGGGTGTGAGAATCGTACGAGTCTCGCGTGTCTCGGTTACTTCGCGATGACTTTCTATCATCCCTTCTCTCGCGGGAGTGACTCCGTTCTCTCTCCTTACGACTGCCACGGTCACTCTCGTCATTGCGACTTTCATCGCCATTTTGAACAGCCTCTTCTGAAACATTCAATCACACTAACTAATCACTCTGCAAGTAGCTAAGGATCCAATGCGCCTAGTTCTAAGTACAAATACGGCCAAAAATTAGCTTCGAATGCCATGGTAAGGATTCCCTGAACGAACTTGATTAAGACAAACCCAAGAATAACTTCAGCAATTATGGCAAAGCCCTATGATATACAGTTGTGAAAATATTTAGGATGGCAAGTTCAATTAGAATAGCTCATAGAAACGTCTTAAATCCTGGTAGATAGAATCTGATTAAATTAACTGACTTAGTGGTGGTAAGACCAGGTGTCAACAAAACCCTTCGTGCAAACAGAAATTTCCACAGAGACTCTATTTACTGTAGCATCATATGTACGAGTAGACGACGTGACACAAACCGTCAAGATACTCCTGATCCTGATCTATGGCCTGCTCGGAATCATATACCGTAGCCTCAACATCATCACCAAGATACTGGTCATCTTCATCCTTCATGTCTGTACCTTCATCCAATGTTGTCTCAAAAAGCTCAGAGTCACTCATGTTTCTACAATATGCAAGATGGATTACATACATATATATATATATAAATATAGTTATCTCTGGTCTCTTCAAACATAAAATGAAATTTGATTGATTTATAGTGCCCTTTTAAGACATGGCTATCAAGGACACTATACGAATTCACGGTTACTATGATAAACTAGAAACATAAGGAATACGGTTCCAAATCGAACTCGGTATACCATGAATAAATCGAAAATAAAATAGACATATACAATAAGATCACAGATAAAGAAATATAACAAAAGATATTACAGCACAGATCGGATATTTGCGCAGTCATCTTTATACAAACATCGCCAGAATTACTTCTGCTTTGTCAAATATTCCGCTAACAAATCTAGAATAGAGCAACACTAAAACAGCTGCCAAACGACAAAGCTGTACGACAAGTAGTTGTTGAGAAGATTCTTTAAGAAAATGTTACCATTGGACCGATGGGTGATGATCAGAAAAGCTCACCGGGCATAAACTCAGGTGATCTACAACTAACATTACGTCATGTAGCGCTAGCTAGTGTCATCATTGCTATATGATCGCCTCTGATGCCTCTATTTGTATATTATTTGTCTTTCCATTTAGATAACCCTGTACAAATGCTACATGAAGTAAGGCTTACAAATGTCACCAGAATGCCAATCTCGAGATTGAGATATAAAAATTTTAATAAAATTGAAATCTTGCGAAATATCCCGTGTCCTATAGATATTGCATTGATAACTTGACACACCACAGAGAAAATAGATCTGCAATATGTATAAAAATTAATAGTCCTACTGTATTATGGGGTGTGTGCAATAAACGCCATTTCAATCATAGGGACTTAAAATATAAGTGCGTCCATTTAAACGCAGAACAAAAATTACTCATTTTCTTTATTGTATTGAGCGAATGGTCAAAACTACCCGTGCTACTGCGTATATCATCACATTTTCCTTCCCCAATGTAGCCCATAATGTAGAAATAAGAAAACCACGAGGACTCCAAGTCTAATGTATACTTAATAAATTACCTCCCCTTTCCAGTTTACGGTTTACGAGCAGCAAATGAAGAGCAAATAGATTAATTAGAGTTTGTAACAATGATATTTTCAATAAACTGAATAGACGAAATGACGTTTATCCGTTGTACAGCATCTAAGAATACACATGAAATTGGAATTCAACGAAAAAGTGAGCGTAATTCCTTCCACCAAACAATGCGTACCACGTCCATAAAAATGCGAGGTGTGACTAATAACCGACAATAGCCCAAACACGTGATGTGTGGGAAAACTGATGTCTCACTTCGCTAGTTCGTACTTTTTCGTAACTGCACGTACCTTTCATAGGAAAACTGGTCATACCAAATGCCCAACGTTGAAGCAGTCAAGATGCCTTTGCGCTGTATCACTAAACCATACTTATATGGTAGTTAATTTCAACGATAATTTTATAATAAATTAATTGTTGAGGGGAGAATCTATTATAGTCGTCTTTTGTACGGATATCCTAACAACTTGTACAGTCCTAATTGTACTAAGAACGTAGATTGCCGTTTCAAAGTATTTTCGAAAAAAGGAAAAACCTTAACACACTACGTTCCTTGTGCAAACTAAAAATATATATAAGAATGTTAAAAATAAACACAGCAAGCCCAAATGCCTGGTTAAGAATCTGGATCGCAGACCTCCTCATTCTTATTATACTTCACGCACTTTATGGTTTTATACTCATATAAGGCCTCTGTACTTCTCGCGCGCAACAACCTTCCTCGTGGATCAGTGATCGTCCGAAGAAAAAAAGTTATACATATTAAATAGAGATGCCGTGTTAGCTATATCGTGAAAAAACGCAAAGTAAATGTACCGCCTTGTTGACTAAGATATGTCACAACAGTTCAAAACTTTAGCATGCAGCAAACATACTCATACCAGATTACACTTGGTGAGATTAACTTATATACGAACGCTTAATCCGACATTAAAATTTATCTTCAGTATGTATAATGCGAAAAGTGAAGGTAACGCCTTATTGGACGGATTAAGGTTTGATTACCGCAAGCTTTCATCTTCGCGCCCTCACTTTTCGTATTATAGGATATGGCTAACACGGCAACCCACACCGCTTTGCTTTAGTATGTATTGAATATTTGTCGTTCCCTTATTGTAGAAATCGTCACCAGTTTATGCTAACTTCCGGAAGACCGGAAACTGCCTTCGCTGATTGACAGTTTTGGAAACAAACAAGTTGAATAAGATATTTGAACAACGGCGTTTATTATAAATTATTGGTACTTAGGCACCATGTAAGCACAATGACGACCGAGGAATATATGAGATATATACATGGCGAAACTGGATCACATTTCATTAGATCTTTTATATTCTAGTCACTAAATTAGACTACTAGTCTCATGTTATGAATATAAATTCAGTAAAGATTTTTATTCATTACAGCTCATTTATTTGCACCGGCCCTGCCCCCGATTATCTCATTTCCTGTTATTGCATACTGATATTATGATTATTGTTCTAGATCCGTTTATTCCCCTTATTCACGATTGATTAAGACTTCATTGTTGTTAAGTTAATCGTGGTGTAATACTCCGTTACAGTAACTTAACCCAATGAAAGAAGATCATTCAGAACTTAACACTCTTATAGTTCTTCTTTATTAAAGTAACTTCTAGCCTACTTATCAGCCAACAATAACAACAATATTATAGTGTGTGTGTGTGCGATGGACATAAGACAAGATGTCACCACCGCTTCTCACACGACGGAGGCGCTCACTAATGGCACGAATCTCGGACTCTGGATGTCTGGGTTGCTGTTCTGTGTACAGCATATTTTTTGGAATATTTCTTTTGCTTCCCGGCATCTACTTAACCCTTCAAGCTTATAACGTAATAGATGTTTTCCCTTTGCCAGAGTAAGTACATATATGATATTTAGAATTTAATTATAATCATTTTACCCGTTGCCTCTTGGGAGAAATTGTGCATTACTACCATCAACATGAATGCTATATAACCAAAGTCTTCATTCTAATATCTCATATTTTACTCCATTTTATCCGCAAAACTTTTGATTTTGAAACCCAGAATATAATACACATGTACACAAACTATGTATGCATGCATGAAATATTAAATACACACTGATACACATAAGACGTTAAATGCGCATTGCGTTAGTTAACAAAGGTGCAAAGGGGTATTTTGTATAAGATTTGTTCATTTTTCAGGTTGTATTTAAATAATAGCATACAGTGGGTAGAATTATCTGGGCCGTGTAGGTCAAATCGTGCCAGTCGAAAAAATAATGGGTCAAATCGCCCCTACCTAGGTTTCATTCTATAACGTGGAGCAAATCGTTCGGATTGATGGCTGAGTGGGGCAAATCATCTGCTACCCAACAAAACTGAATGAATACTATCCCATGATCATTAATATAGCAGAATTTTTAGTATCTCTCAGTTGTTACAAATGAAACACTGAGATGTTTCACAATAATATTGTACTAAATATATACCTTGTAGAAATCTATTGGTAGATTTGAGCTCGGATAAACAATTGTATTGTATTAAATTATGCAACATTGATTGAAGGAAAATTGTGGAAAAGATTAAAATGTTTTCGTTTTCTCACATGTCATGACTCTATCCATCCATTGTCAACATTTGTATGTCATATCTTGCGGAAATGTTTCCCAAGTTGCGAAAATTGTGTTTCATCGTCCTGGTTTTATTTTTCAGGGTATTTCAGGTAATCGGACCAGTCATCTTATCAACAAGCGTGGTGTTTGTACTCGCAGGAATGACACTCTGTGCTCATATCGGTGAAAGAATCAAAAGACGTGACCTAATCACCGATGTTAGAACTTATCAATACAATGCGATATAATGCATGACTGCAGGCGGAATATGTATCATACTAATTCAACTTCTAAAAACAAAGATTTCCTGGCTCCTTGATGACATTTAACATGGTTAACATATCTAAATCAAGTAACCATATTCAATGGTTTAAGATCAGGTTTATTGTACTTCTATATAATATTCCAAATTTGCTAAAGATAACATGATATATTTGGATTTTTTCATAAATTATGAAGTAAAACTAATAAATATACATACAATAACATCATACAAGATCTCCCTATAAAATGTGGAACATATATTAGTTCAGTTTTTACAAAATTAAAACAGGTGCATGTTATTCTCCAAGAAACACAAAAATCAACAATAATCCTGAAAGTAAAATCAAGCAAACAATAAGAATGTAGATATTCTCCATCGTAGCAGGCACTAAGACCTCCCTGAGTATTAACCACTGCACTACAATGCTTTCCAAGTAAATTAAGTGGTAACACCTTTATGGCTCACTGCGGAGATATAGATCACGAGCTTTCGAATGTTAGAACATTC
>WURV02209121.1:0-11144 GCA_011762755.2 Epimenia babai
TTGATTTTTTCGTTTAGGATAAAAACCTAAAAGCCTAGGATGCATACTTGCATTATATTTTACGACTCCACTCTCTTCATATTCATCAACCCATTCAGAAAGCTCTTTGTAAACAGATCCCCAATTATCGCTTGCATATGGAAACTCCATTTCTTGAGCTTTACCTAATCCACCTACTAATGAATTAAAATAAACTGATTGATAAGGATGTGTTGAAATTAAAGCAAAAATATTAAAACTCAAAAAAAGACTTCCTATTAATAAGAACGAAACCCTTTTATTTAAATGTTTACTCAAAAATTCTGCAAAACAATAAACTCCATACCCTGCAATAATAGCCATAGGTACACTTGCAAATAAAAAATGCCTCCATCCGTCATAATAATTCATTTTTGGAAAGCATAGTCTTAAAACAGGAAATAAAAACCAAATCAAAAGAAACGCATAAAAAGAAGTCTTCGAATTTTTTTGAAAAATCTTTTGAATCATGACAAAAAACCCAAACAAAACAAATACTAAATACAAAATGGGAGTCGTTGAAATAATTTGCTTTAAACTATAAATATTCCAGGAATGACTCTCATTGGGGCCTATAAATTTCCAATAATCATAAGCTCCCTGAATAAAATATATTGCTTCTACGCCCAACGAATGAAGTTGAGGGTAAAAAACAATAATAAGTCCAAAAAAAATGACAATACTAATGAACAGTTTCTTTATTAACTGACTTCCACTTTTAAGCTGCTTGAAAAGAAAATCTCGCTCAAAAACAATACACCAAAAAACCAATATTAAAGGTATAAAAACTCCTTCAAATTTAGTCATCACAGTAAACGTTAAAAGCAAAACCCCAACATAATAGTCTGTATTCTTATTCGTTTGAGTCCATTTATAAAAAGTCAACATTGTCATGGCAAGCAATAATGTTAAAGGCACATCTTTAATATTTGCAAAAATTTCACCAAAGAATCTAGGTAAAGTTAATAGAGAGAGAATCGACAATAAGGCTATACTTTCATTTAAATTGTTTTTAAGTAATTTGTAAAAAAACGGTAAAAAAACAAGAAATGTGATGAGTAAAACCATTCGATGAGATGCAAAATCATGAAGAAGATCAAATTTAACTGTTAAGAAATACCATGGAATACAAGATAAAAGATTAGTGAATGGAAAAACAACATATTGATGCCAAGGCTCAAAATAATAAGATAGAAAATTAGGGTTATACTGCAACATTGATTGCCTTGAGAAAGACAAAAGACCTTGATCTCCAGAAAGCCAATAGTAAAAATAATGTTCACTGATTCCATAATTATGGTCTTCATCTGTCGTAATACCATAATCACCTGCAACCAAAAACCATAGCATCGAAAACCCCAAAACAAGCATTATGGGAATCCAGTTTTTCTGAATGATTTTAAACATTTCTTATTTTATTAGAAATCTCAAAACTTTGCTAAAAATATCTTAATTTATGGGAACTATTACAAAACAAGCTTTGTTTCTTAAGTAACCTCTCTAATCATGGCCAAGTTAGAATTTAAAAAGCTTGGCCATAACTAAAAAGGATTTACTATGAAAAAAGTATTAGCATTGTTGGTTATCGGACTTATGACTTTAACAACATCAAACTCATTTGCTATGGGAAAAAAACCTGCAGAAACACCTGGTGAAATGGTTAAAGAGTCATCAGATACTATGAAAAAAGATATGCATAGTATGGAAAAGAAAATGAAATCTGATGGAAGCCACGCTAAAAAAAGTTATGAAGGTTCTCACTAAGCCAACTAACTTTAAAATAGTGGCTTAGGTTATGACTGAGCCACTATTTTTATTTAAAACGACGACCCCGGTTGTTTTAAAAAACTCAACTCTTCTTCTGTAGAATCTCGTCCTAAGATTTGATTACGATGAGGGAATCTTCCAAATTTTTCAATAATATTGAAATGCTGAATTGCAAAATCATAGTTATTTGACAAAGGAATTTCTAAAGATACGGGAGATTCTTCTAGCAAAGCCTTATATTTCTCTACAGATTTTTTTTGAATCTCTATATCTTCGGAATGCATAAGCGGCAAATAAAAAACACTTTTCTCAACAGGTTTCAATTCCCCCATTAATTGATTTGAAATCAACTCAAGGCAAATACTTAATGCTTTAGAGTCACTTTCAAAAGCTTTTGAAGTACCTCGATAAAGGTTTCTTGAAAATTGATCAATCAAAACAATGAGCCCTAACCCACCCTGTGAATGTTGTTTAAATTCATCATACTCACCTTGCACAGCTTTTATAACATGGTTTTCAAATCGCTCTTTAATTTCTTGATCAAAAGCATCGCTGCTTACAAACCATTTTTTGGCTTTTTCTACAGGAAAGTCTTCTTCACTTTCTAACTTACCAAACCAAAACGTGTTCACTTCTTCATAAATCATCATTTACTCGCAATATAAACAGCTCTACGTGGCGCTGGATATCCTTCAACTGTTAAATTTTTATTTTTTGGATCTAGAAAATTTTCAAGAGAATGAAATCCCATCCATGAAGTTACTCTTTGTTCAGCATTGGTTGTTTGCGTAATATCAACAAGTTTAATGTCTTTAAATTGCATTTTTTTAAGCCATGATTCTAAAGTAAGTGCTGAAGGAATAAACCAAACATTTGGCATCATAGCATATCGTCCTTCTGGACTCAAAACATCTCCCACTTTTCCATCAATCACTAAAGTTTCCAGTACAAGCTCTCCACCATCTTTCATCCATGATTTTAATTCTAATAAATGCTCAAACGGTGCACGACGATGATATAAAAGTCCCATAGAAAAAACAGTATCAAAAAACGAAATTTCTTTCGGCATATCATCAACACCCAAAGGAAGTACACAAACGCTTTCATCCTGGATATATTTCTGAAACACTTGAAATTGCAAAGGATAAAGCATAGTAGGGTCAATTCCTAAAGCCATCTGAGCTCCCGCACCTTTCATTCTCCAAAGATGATAACCATTTCCACACCCTACATCTAAAACATTCTTACCTTTTAAAGAGGTTAAAGCTTCTTGAAATCGATCCCATTTCAAATCACTGCGCCACTCCGTATCAATATGAGTTCCAAATAAAGAATAAGGACCTTTACGCCAAGGATGTAATTTTCTTAAATCTGATTCAAAGGTTTCTCTTAACTCAGATTGTAAATCTTTTTCAGTTCCTACTGTAATCGCTGAAGCATCAAACTCAATACTCGAAGGACTAATATTTGGCAAAGCATTAACGGCCTCAGTCCATTTTGGTAAATCACCCCACCTACCATTACTCATGATCTCATCAACTTTTTCAGATAATAAGGGAACCCACTCTTTAAGGTCTGTGGTCTCTAAATATTTATAAAAAGAAGAATAATCAATCATTTAATTGCTGCCAGTGAAACAAAATTAAAACATTGAAACCAAACAAAACTACTTTCAAAACCAGCACCTTTCAGTCTTTCTTGATGAACATTCAAAGTTTCAGGAATCAGCACATTCTCTAAAGAACTTCTCTTTTGACTAATTTCCAAATCACTATAACCATGTAATTTTTTAAACTCATGATGCCAATCAACTTGTAATTCGTCTTCTTGGCCTTCAAATTTTATTTTTTCAGAAACAATCAAAGCTGCTCCTGGATTCATGCCTTGATAAATTTTTTGAATCAATGCATCTCTTTCTTCAACAGGAATAAATTGTAAAGTAAAGTTTAAAACTACAAATGAAGCGTTTTCTATATTAATATTCCTAATATCATCCACAACAACTTCTACCGGAGTTTCGCTCTTTTGATTTTGTAAGTTCTGTTTACACCTTTTAACCATAGCTTCGGAATTATCAATTGCACAAATCTGGCATGTTTGATCATTTACAAATTTTCTAATTGAAAAAGTAGCTGCTCCAAGAGAACAACCTAAATCATAAATATTTGAATTTGATTTAACATGTTTCTCAGCTAAAACGCCAATCATCGCAATCGTATCCAAATAACCCGGAACAGACCTCTGAATCATATCCTCAAAAACTGTTGCAACTTGGTCATCAAACACAAAACTACTAACCTTTTCTAGAGGTTCCTCGTATAACTTATCCTTATTTTTATCACTCATTTCCATGCTATAATGCCTTTCTTTCGCAATCATTTTAAACTAAACCCTAAGGAGATAAAAATGAAAAAGCATATTATTTTAGCAATCATGCTTATGCCTTTATTAGCTGCCTGTGCCGTTGTAGAAGATGGTCAAGCTGGTGTCAAAAAAACTTTGGGAAAATTTGATAAAAACGCCTTAAGTTCAGGACTTCACTTTTTTGTTCCAGGCATTCAAACCATTGAACGTTGGAATATCAAAAAACAAGAAGTGAAAGAGGAAGCAAACGTACCTTCTTCAGAAGGGCTTATCTCTCAACTTGATGTTTCTGTAATTTACAGATACCCAATTGATCAAGTTGTTGAAGTAAGAAAAACAATTGGTGTTCGCCCAAGAGACACCATCCTCGTTCCTTACACTCGAGATGCTATTCGCTCAGTTGTCAGTGGATATCCTGTAAAAGCACTCTACAGTGAACAAGGCCGTGTAGAAATTGCAGGAAAAATCAGAGAGTTACTTGTTAAAAGACTTGATGATAAAGGTTTCCTCATTGAAGATGTTCTTTTAAGAAATGTAAATCTTCCAAGAACATTTACTGCAAGTATTGAAGCCAAACTTAAAACTGAACAGGAAGCTATTCAAAAAGACTTCGAACTTGATAAAGCTCAAAAAGACGCTGAAATTGAAGTCGCACGAGCAAAAGGTGTTGCCGAAGCAAATAAAATTATCGCGGATAGTATTAGTGAAAACTATTTACGATATATGTTTATCGAACAGCTTAAGGATGCAAACACCGATGTTATTTATGTTCCAACGGAAGCAAATCTTCCTATCTTAGAAGCAACTCGATCAAGAACAGCATAAATAAATTAAGCCGTAGGTCTAAAATCATACTTAGACTTACGGCTTTCCTTTTTAAATGAATTCATCTATTTACGAAATATCTAACTTAAGACTTCTCTTTGCTTTTATTCCTGCTCTGATTACCTGGCTTATTCTTTTTAAATGGTCCATTAACCATAAGCACTATCTCTACGTATTGGCTCGTATGATTTTACAGCTATCAATCATTGGTTTTTTCCTAATCCATCTATTCAAACAAAGTTCAACTCCTATCATTATGATTGTATTAACTGTCATGCTTCTCATTGCAAGCTGGATTTCAATGCGGCCGATTAAAAACAAAAATTTTCGTTTTTATTTAAAATTTCTTGTAAGTTTAAGCCTTGGTTCTTTAACAACACTTGCTATTATTATTTTTGGTGTTCTTAACTTGAACCCTTGGTATGAACCGCGTTATGTGATTCCTTTAGCTGGAATGCTATTTGCTAATTGCATGAATTCTTTAAGCTTAGCAGCAGAAAGGTTTGAATCAGAACTAAAACAAGAAAAAAGTTATAAGGTTTCTAGGAATGAAGCGCTTAAAGCGAGTCTTATTCCAATTACAAATTCCTTACTTGCTGTAGGCCTTGTTTCATTGCCAGGCATGATGACAGGACAAATTTTAAGTGGAATTTCCCCTATTATTGCTGCTAAATATCAAATGGTGATTATGGCAACGCTTATTGGCTCATCAGGTATTTGCATCTCTTATTATCTACATATTAATCGCAAATAAAAAAAGAGCAGGTTAATAACCTGCTCTTTTAAATTTTAAACTCTAATAAGAAAACTTTAAATTGCCTTACTGACTATCGCTGCTGTCAAAAGATAAGCTTGAAGATTAGGCACATTAAGCTTCAACATACCCGACCATTCATTATGGAGGCGTTCAAATTCTAACTTAGCTTGCTCCATTTTTTCTCTAACAACTTTATTAGCTTCTTCACTTGATTTAGCAAATTGTGCTTGATATTTTTTTGAAGCCAATTCCCATTGAATAAGACTTGCTTTTAAATTTTGATGAAAAGCTTCTAACTTTTCTTGAGCTTGAACCCCAAAATCTTTTTCATTAGCTGTTTCAAGTTGACGCGCTAAAAGTTTATTATCAGCTTCAACTTTTGCAGCAAGAATTCTGTAGTCAGGAACACGTTTTAAATCTTTTGCTAAACCAATTTTAGAAAAAAGAAAAATCGCCCATTTACTTGGATCCCAAGCATACCATTTCACACCATTACGATAATCATTTGCAAAACGATGATGAAAACTATGATAACCTTCACCATAAGTCCAAAGAGATGTGAACCAATTATCGCGCGCTGTGCCATCAGCATCATAAGTTCTTTTACCAGAATAATGACAAAGAGAATTAATAAAAAAAGTTGTGTGATAAACAACAGTTAGTCTTAAAACAACTCCAAAAAGAAGCGCTCCAGCAACCGTTCCAAAAAAATAACCTAAAATCATTGGCAAAATAACACCTGCACCAAAACCCCAAATAGGATAATATTTACGCTGATTAACAACCATAGGCTTTGCTTCTAAATCTTGAACATTACTAAAATCTTCTTCACGATCCCAGAAAATAAGCCAACCCATATGTGCATGAAAAAATCCTTTAGTGATTGAATAAGGGTCTTTTTCTGTATCTAAATACTGATGATGCGTTCTATGCTCAGAAGACCATTTAATAGCGCTTTGCTCAAATGCTGCTGCACCAAAAAACAATGTAAAAAATTCTACAATTGGATGCGCTTTATAAGTTTTATGTGAAAAAAGTCGATGATAACCCACCGTGATACTCATGCCCGTAACAATATAATAAAAAGCAAAAAGAGCAATTTCAAAGGCTGTAATACCATGATTAATAATATGGATAGGTGTCCAGATAAGAGCTGCTAATGGAATACCAAAAAAATAAATCATTGCAGGTACACTGGTTTTACGAAATGGTTTTGATGAACTCATGGTCCCCCCCGGGTTTATATCTCAAGTCTTCGGAAAAATTAGATCAGATCTTGAGTTAGAAGCCGTAATAGTAACACGTGAACGCCCCATAGTAAATAGTATACCCGATATTATCAGACGTAAAAAGATGCCTTTTGGTCAGCTAATTGCTTAAGGTAGTCTGAAGGAGCAAAACGCTTGCCATATTTACCCTCAAAACGCTTCAAATCGCTATAAATTGCTTCAATCCCAACACTATCAGCATAGCGTAATAAACCACCCCTAAAAGGGGCAAAACCTGTGCCAAAAATCATCCCAACATCAACCGTTTCGGCAGAATCGATGACTTTTTCTTCAAGGCATCTCGCAGCCTCATTAATCATAATATAGATCATTCTTTTGAGTGCATCATCGTCACTTACATCACATCCACCTGAAGTCACTGGAATTTCAGGGTTAAAACCTTGCTTCTTTTTTGTCTCATAAAGATAAAAACCTTTACCACCTTTTTTACCTAAAAGTTTTTGCTCATAAACTTTACCCAGAATTTCAGCAACCTTCATGCGTTCACCAAAAGCATCTTCCAAAATATGAGCCACCTTATAACCAACATCAATACCAACTTCATCAACCAATTCAATCGGTCCCATTGGCATACCAAAATCAGTGGCAATAGAATCAATTTCTATTGCAGGCATTCCTTCTTCCATTAAAAAAGCTGCTTCATTTAAATAAGGTAAGAGCAAACGGTTTACTAAAAATCCTGGAGCATCAGAAGTTACAATCACTGTCTTTCCTAATTTACGCGCAAATTGAATTGTCTTTTCAACCGTCTCATCAGAAGACTGCTCTGCTCGAATGACTTCAACGAGTGGCATTCTGTTTACAGGATTAAAAAAGTGAAGCCCAACAACCTTATCAGGACTCGGACAAACCTCTGCCATTTTTGTGACTGAAAGAGAAGAAGTATTTGAAGCTAAAATCGTTCCTTCGCGAACTTCACCGCTCACCTCTTTAAAAATAGTTCTTTTTAAATCTAAAATTTCAGGCGCTGCTTCAATCACAATATCAGAATTCTTAAATCCATCATAATTAAGTCCTGTCGAAATCAAACTCATTTTAAGAAGTATTTCATGTTTTTTAATTCTTCTTCTTTTAAGCGCTCCGCTAAAAATACGATAAGCTTCTTTTAATGCTCCACCCAAAGCTTCTTCGTTAATATCTTTAATTCTAACGGACATACCACGATGACTTACAAGCTGCGCAATTCCACCACCCATCACTCCTGCTCCGATGACAGCACATTTTTCAAAGTTAGTTTTCTCTACTTTAGTTTCAGTCCATGGACGCTTTTTATATTTCTCATTTGTGAAGAATAGCTTAATAAGATTTTTTGATATTTGTGTCGCCCCAAGCTCAGCAAAAGCACGACTTTCTTCTGTAAAAGGAGCCTGTCCTTTTTTGCCATAAGTTTTTTCAAGCAAATCAATAATTTTAAGTGGTGCCGGATAGAAACCTTTTGTTTTTTCAAGGACTCCTTTGCGGGCTTTTGAAAAAACAACCGATCTTCCAATGGGATTTCCCTCTAAAAGGTTTGTCATCAAATTAGATTTTTTCTTCTTCTTTTTTGCTTTACCATCAAGAATATCTTTTGCGTAGCCTACTGCATGAGATTTTAATTCTGAATCTGGAAAAAGTTTATCTACTAAGCCCTTACGTAAAGCATTTTGCGAAGATAACATTTTTCCAGCCAAAATAAGAGGCATTGCATTTAAGAGACCAATAATTCTTGGTAAACGAATGCTTCCGCCAAAGCCAGGTAAAATTCCAAGATTCACTTCAGGAAGACCAATTTTAATTCCTTCAGAAAAACCAGCAACACGATGAGAACAAGCCAAAGCTAATTCATAACCACCACCTAGGCATGGTCCATTAATCACACAAATCGTTGGAATTTTTAAATCTTCAATAAGCTGAAAAACTTCTTTTCCTTTTTCAGCTGCATCAAATGCTTCTTCCTGAGTTGAAATCGTATTAATTTCATTGATATCAGCTCCTGCAATAAAGATTCTTTTCTTTGCGCTTGTGAAAAGCAATGCTTTAAGCTCATTCTTCTTATGAATTTCTTCGAGTTGGTTTTTTAACGCTAAAAGAATTTCAGAAGTTAAAACATTAACATCTGTTTCTGGTTTATCTAATTCTAAAATTCCAATCCCATCAATATTCTCTAATTTCCAGGCACTCATATCATTCCTCTCGATATATTAAGCTTCTAATAAAACAGCGCCACCTTGACCGCCGCCAATACATAAAGAAACCAAACCTCTTTTTAGGTTTCTTCGCTTCAACTCTTTTAAACAAGTCAAAATCAATCTAGTTCCAGTCACACCAACAGGATGTCCTAATGCAACCCCACCACCATTCACGTTAAGGAGATCCATTGGAATTTCACCAATCGGTTGACCATCAGCATAGTTTTCTTTAGCAAATGATTCGCTATTCATTGCCTTTAAACATGCTAAGACTTGAGCCGCAAAAGCTTCATTAATTTCAAACAAATCAATGTCTTTTAAAGTAAGATTATTTTTCTTAATTAGCTTTTCAATAGCGATCGCTGGTCCTAGTCCCATTTCACTTGGTTCAACGCCGACATAGTTATAATCAACAATCGTTCCTAAAATTTCATAGCCCATTTCTATGGCTTTTTCTTCTTCCATCATGAGCAACATACAAGCACCGTCTGTAATCTGCGAAGCATTTCCAGCAGTCACCGTTCCTGAATAACGATCAAAAACAGGTCTTAGTTTCCCTAAAGCTTTCATGGTTTGACCTTCACGAACACCATTATCATCTTGAATATATTTTTCAAACTTTGGTGGTAAGTGAACCGTCATCATTTCTTCACGTAATTTTTCACGCGACGCTTCAACTCTTTGATGACTCATGAGAGAAAACTCATCCTGCGCTTCTCTTGAAATAGAAAACTTCTTCGCAAGTACTTCAGCCGTTTGCCCCATATTTAAACCACAAGCCGGATCTGTAAGTGCTAATTGCAAAGCTGCAATCGGTTTAAAATGTTTTGGACGAAATTTTGAAAGCACAGCAAGTTTTTGCCCTACAGTTTTAGCGCGTGCTAATTTCATAAAAAGACCTTGTGTCGTTTTAGAAAAAACAAGCGGTGCATTTGACATAGACTCTGCTCCACCAGCAACGACAATTTCATCTTGTCCTGCCCAAATTTTTTCACAAGCACTTGTTACAGCTTCAAATCCTGAAGCGCAATTACGATGAACCGTATAAGCTTTTTTATCTTTTGGAATACCCGCAACCAAGCTAATCACTCTTGCCACATTAGCTGCATCAATCGGTTGTCCCACACAACCCACAATGACTTCATCAATAAGCTTAGGATCAATTTCAGTCATTTGCAGAAGTTCGCGAAGACACATGGAGCCAAGTTCTTGAGCACTTAAATAATTAAAATCTGTCCAAGCTTTAATAAAAGGTGTTCTAATTCCATTTACAATTGCTATTTTTTTCATTCTATAATTCCTTTGTTACCCCATTATAACGACAAAAAAATAAAGTCTATAAAGCATCTTACTTCAAATCAGAAAAAAAGTTACTTTCTAACGCCAAATCAATCTCTACAATCATGTCGTTTCGTTTTTGATTTAACTTATCAATATTTCTTTTTACTTGAGCAATGATCGCATCCGACACATTGGTCTCCCTAGCTTTATCTTCCTCATGCCATAAATCAAAATTTCGTTTATGCTGATCAACGACCAATTCATCAAACTCATTCGAAGGGCGTTCGACATTATCATCTTTATGCCACTCAATTGTATATTTGTGCTGCAGTAGTACAATTTGCTCTGCAATTTTTTCTATTTGTTGTTTCATGCTATTTAATAAATGTTACTGTTTAGATTCTGCATAACTAAATGCATCGATTCCTAATTCCTTTAATTGTGATCGCATACTTTTGGCTTTTCTTTTATTAGTAAATGGGCCAAGTCGTACTCGATAAAGAGTACCTTTCCCTTCCACATATTTTTTTTGTGTTTCAGATTGAAACCCATTTAATCCCAATCTCGCACGCATTTCTTCTGCATCTGCCTGTTTTTTAAATGACGCAGCCTGCAAATAATAAATATATTGTTTATTCGGTTTAGATGCCTCTAACTCAGACGAGTCGTCAGGCA
>WURV02209132.1:0-11142 GCA_011762755.2 Epimenia babai
TCTGGGTAGCCCTTGCAGTGTGGTTCTGTTAGGGCTTTTTCCCTCTGACGTTTGCTGTGCTTCAGATGCTCTATATACGATCTCTATGTCGCTTATCTCTCCGCTATGTCATCATCTCATTGTAAATAACCATTGACCTTACATAGACTTAGCGGACTGTGCGACATATGTAGCTCGTATGTAGACATCTGGAAGCAGTGGCGTGAATAGAAAAAGGTCAATTGTCTGCCCAGACTCGGTGGGTTTTTCACATTACGTGTTTTCCCCCACCACTCATAAGTGAGGCTAAACAAATTGTCGTGTTAACCACATAGGCTAGCTTTGTAAAGGGTCATAAATGAAATTGGGCTACACAAAGATTACTTCGGTAGTCAGCCTATAAATAAATAAATAAATAAATATCTGTCAAGTTTTGCATTGGAGGGAAAGGCACAGAAAAAGTTATAGGGTTTTTCGTGCATTTCTCCCCAGTTATTCCGAGAATTACAGTAGCTACCCCCGTTAACGAGTGTTGCGTTGTATTCGGGGGAATTTCAAACCGCCACTGAAAGCGTAATTAGGGATTATTTCAGAAATACCAAAAATCCAGTCACGACGACCTTCGTATCTAGTAGACTTCGTCTGGGGTAATCTGGTGCGGATTATATCTCAAGAATTCTCTACGTCATTATTCGCGTGTCACTAAACGCGTATCGACATATTTTTTCAGTAATCTCTCATTCTAATGATCTGTTTTTTTCATCTCTATATGAACCAGCGTTGTAAGTCTTTCTTCATCACCCGATAAAGCTTAGCTTTGCTGGCAGGGATTAAAACTCGTCAATCAATATAAAACGTGTTACTCTCGATGTTTTCCTCCATCATTTTTAGACTAACACGGTTACACATCCTAACAGTCGTAAGGTAAAAGTGAAGACCGAAACCGAGGGCAAACATTTATCAAACTATGTCCGAACTTATACAAAATTAACAATTTACGTGATTTTCACGATCAGAAGATTGATCTATGAAAAAAGTTGCTTTCATCGAAAGAGTATACAGGACAAATCTCGTCCATCAAGGAAGAACTCGGAGCTCCCACTTCCTGTACCCCATAGGGTGTCCGGTACACCAATAAATCATTTATAATAGAGTAAAGCCAACATAGGTAAGAACGATAGAAAAACCTTAAGCTTATATCTCATTCTTCATAATCTTTATATCAATGAGATTGTTAACTGGGTGGTACGGTTCATATGCGCATGGTGCAAAGCCGTGCACGCTATTTGGAACCCGTGTATCAAGAAATGTCGGAAATGTTATTCGTCAACGGTCAAAGTAATTGACAGTTTCGATCAATCAATGCAACGGCATTGGTATGATAAAAGTCTAAACGACACTCTTTCGAAGATTACGTCTGGGCGCATCGCCAAGGTTTTGAAATCTTACATAGGGTGGCCGGTTAGTACTTATCCTTTCATGTCTGACATCCAGTGTTTCAGCGTGCTCTTTCTTGTACTCGCTACAGGATGAGACGCGACGCCATGTTCTGTGGCAAATTTTTAACGCCATATTCGGTGACACATTACTCTCAATATAGCAGAGATTGTTGTTCCAAAAGCCGCCATATAGAGCTACCAATTCACTTTTGGAATCATGCCGATACAACACTAACATATTGTTATTATTATCAAAAACGAAGGGAGTTATTATTTTGTGGCTATATTTGTCTTTCTTTTGGTTATCGGAATAGTTGAGTAAACAAGTACACCTTCTATGATAAGCATTTTAATTTTTAATGTTGTCATCGTCGTCGTTGTTAGTGGCGTTTTTGTTCAATTTGTAACCAGAAGCATTTTCAGGCTGCATTCGTGTTTCCTCGGAGGTCTGCGCTCTCCATATGCTTTCTAGCTAATTATAATAATACAATTTTTCTTTTTCACGATGTATACGTATTATGTCAGTTGGATAGGACAGGAATCATTCTGTAATTACGTTTCAGAATTCTAGTCACGCGCTGACTATATACAATTGGCACCGATTCAAGGTGCTACATTACGATACAGTAAACCTGTCTCAGGTAATATATCGTAGTGCATCGATCTACTTTATCGAAGACATCCTAGGTAGAAAATGATGGTGCTGCTGTCTACACCCGAAGTGACAGACACTAATTTAGAATCAATTAGTATAACAGAACTCTTACAACATCCTTTACTCTATCGCTCACTCTGTCAGACGATGGGACCGAGGAAATGCGTGTTTTATCGGTGAGGCTGGTGCGTGTTTCTCCGGTAAACTCGTCAATTGGTCCCTAATAAGTTAAAAGCATGCACTTTGTATACGCTAGTAAGATCAGCCGTACGTACATTTATTTCGTTGCGTGCGTTTGGTTTCGTTCGTTGAGAAGGTAGGTATAGACGTCACACTACGGTGGACGAAATTTGTTAGTTTTTTTATCTTACTGTCTACTTCTTTCCGTAGTCTCTATAATTACGCGAAGATGTTCCAAAATTCCAAAAGCAGAAAAATCGCCATTGAGATATCAAAGTCGTGGACTAAAATAGGAAATGAATACACAGCCAATTCTAACCGTCGGTTGGGTCTTCACTTCCGATCTCAATAAGACTAGTTTTTTTTCAGCATTTCTCAACTGTTATCTACAGACGGAAAATGTAAAATCTTTAGGCGTTACCTTTACGTAATAGGTAAGATTGGAATGATCTTAATTGGAGAAGGATCATTACTGAGAATTGGCTGGGGTTCATTCATGGTGCGCGAGATGAACTATATATGTGGGTTGTAAGTGATAACCAACGGTGAGCGATGATGCATACTCCAGTTGGAAAAGCTTGTGTTAAATTATATTAGTTATTCAAAAAGGTGTTGAAATGAAATGAAATTTTATTGATTTATTGTGCCTTTTTAAACTATGGTTATCAAAGACACTTGACGTCTATAATGAGGAATGTTAAGAGTGAGTGTTTGACTCTGTAGTTTTGATCTACCGGTGTTTCAAGCGATATCAAGCACGTGAGGTATGATGATGCAGTAATGTGTCCAAATTTCTAACAGAGATAGTAGGGATGATTTGAACATCCTTGAGAGTGATGGAGATATCCGGTCTTGTCTGGTTGCCAAAGGGAAATTTTATGGGCATTAATTCAGTAGTTGTGGGATGAATTTTTAGTTTTTTATTGTAATCCAATTATAGATTTGGTCAGGGCAAGCTGAAAAACGGTGGAGGGTATATTGGAGCTCTACAGAATTTCGGGTATCGACTGGCATGCACAGTTGGGTATCATCAGCATAGAACATATAGTGGAGACCATGTCTCTCTATGATGTCACCCAGGGGAGTGGTGTTAGCCGTAAATAAAACGGTCACAATACACTCCTCTGGGAGACACCATATGGCAATTGAAATGACTTTGAGCTATTTTCTAAAGCATTAACACGAAAAGATCTCTGATTGTGAGAAGATAATCATTCATCCATTCAAGGGCCGATCTGACAATTCCAAACGGTTTCTGTAGTCTATTTGTAAGAATTCTGTTATCGATAAGGTCGACAGCTGAACTGAGATCTGAACACATTAAAATGACAGATTTACCATGATCTAGAGTCTACCGAACACTATTCGAAAAGTCAAGTAATGAGGTTTCAACACTGACATACTTTCTACATGCTGGTTGGTATGGGGAGAGAAGTCCTCTTTCTGGCGAGTATTTCGTTAAATGAGCGCTGGCAGGTCGCTCTAGAATTTTCGATGAACACACAAAGTCCGAAACTGGTCTTAAGTTCGGCAAAGCATTGGTGTCAAGTGATGCCTTTTTAATAATGGCTTGACTAAGGCTTGTTTTATGAGTGATGGAAATTTACAAGAATTAAAAGATAAATTTATTAGTTGCGTAATGTGGGGTAAAATGACAGGGAAAGATAATTTCTAAAATAGATTTGGGAACAACATCAGCAGGCGATGTTTTAAGTGGATGTTCCTTCATGATGTTTGAGATTTCGTCACTTGTAATAGGTTTAAATTCTGAAAATATGGACCCTTGTAGATCAGTGTCCGAACTATCAAATGGTGAAAGATCTTTCTGTGTACTGAAAGTGTCTACTTTATCCCTTAATGTAGTGAGCTTCTCACTGAAAAATTTACCAAAATTGTTACAGATATCTTTACTATCGCAGTAGGCAGTGTGTATTTGACGATTTACGATATCGCTAACTCGGCAACCCACACCCCTCTATTATCTACAAACAATTTTGTCTATTGCCTATTAACGTAAACAGGCAGTTGCGTACTGGTCGTGAAACAGAGGGGTGATGGTTGCCGCGTAAACCATAATTAGATAAGATTGAACGACATCGCCTTTCCCGATCACTGTGCATAGTTGATAAAATATAGGCGGGTAAATAAAATATAGCCGCAGTATGTACTTACGAGTTAATTGATACATGAAAAAGTCCTAGTGTTAGTCACGAACCCGGCGATTTTGTCGGCCACAAAATGACCGCACGTCTTGTTGACACGATTATGGTCGACTGTCGCGATGTACCGCGCGTGACAATTACCAGGGCATAAGGAATCTCGCATGCAATAAAAATGTCCATTTCCGTAGCGATATTGGACGAAGAATACTAAAGCGACTTCAAACCACGACGCGACTGCTCAGAAATTGTAGAGCTACTTTGTCGCTTAGTTACACTCAAGAGGGCAGTGATAGCTACTGGTCCATTCGTCCCCAATCATATACGCCTCCCAATCAAATTTATAATTCGAAAAGTAACGATTGCGATTTATAGACTACATAAGATAATAATTAAAACTCACAAGTGTTAGTAACAGTTAGTTATTGTTACAGCCTTAATGGAGTATCGATTGTTTTCATTTTATACGATATTTCTAACACGTCAACTAACACTCTTAATAGTAAGTCGGTGTTAACATTATTTATCAAGAAATCAGATCTTGTTCTACGCACACGTCTGCGCGCGCGCTCAACCAGCGAGAACTAGAGATATATAGAAAAAAGTCAAATGGATTTTGTCTTAAAAATTTACGAAACGTGAGATTTTAGATGGCGAAAATTTTCCAAATGTGACATAACCAGACCAGACGACACATCAACGTAACTAACAATTATCGTCATCGTCGCCTTTTCACTAACATTTTTACCACGCGATCTTAATCGTTGAATTGCGTTCTTAATCTACATATAACGCTGTGTTGATGTATACAATAATATTTAAGACACAACAGAGAAACTGAACCTCTAAACAAATACACATTTTCACATACAAACAGAAATATGTGTACAGCAGGCATCGTAGGAGGGCGAGCGGCAAACGAAATGGGTCCGTCGTTCAATAAATAAATTAATTGATGAAATGCGGCCGTTTTGCGCAGTGACTTCGTTTACTACTATCGGCTTATAACAAATTATTGCCAGACTGCGATGGGCGGCCCGTTGCCCTTTTTCTACGTGAAAATCAAATTATAATAGATATATATAAAAATAAATATAGTATTTTTTACTTTTCTATATAGTAAATATAATTAAACGCGATG
This sequence comes from Epimenia babai, assembly GCA_011762755.2. Classification (NCBI taxonomy): domain Eukaryota; kingdom Metazoa; phylum Mollusca; class Solenogastres; order Cavibelonia; family Epimeniidae; genus Epimenia; species Epimenia babai. The sequence continues at coordinate 5,554 of WURV02209132.1, forward strand.
TTGTCCCACCAAATAACCGCGCTTAAAAGGGAGAAATTTTCTGATTATACATTATGATGGAAAGTAATAGGGAATAATAGATTCTAATAGAAAATATATTATAATACATTATAATGAATCAAAATCGATTCCATTACAATATATATTATATATATTATATATAAAAATAAAATTACCTATAGGACGATAACCTTGATTGACTAACTAACTATACCACGTGCAGCCCTCTGGTTCACTTCTATATCACGTGCGGCCATCTGGTTCACTTCTATATCACGTGCGGCCCTCTGGTTCACTTCTATATCACGTTCGGCCATCTGGTTCACTTCTATACCACGTTCGGCCCTCTGGTTCACTTCTATATCACGTGTGGCCCTCTGGTTCACTTCTATATCACGTGTGGCCCGTCCTCTGGTTCACTTCTATATCACGTGCGGCCCCCTGGTTCACTTTTATATCACGTGCGGCCCTCTGGTTCACTTCTGTATCACGTGCGGCCCTTTGGTTCACTTCTATATCACGTGCGGCCTCCTGGTTCACTTCTATATCACGCCCGGCCCTCTGGTTCACTTCTATATCACGTGCGGCCCTCTGGTTCACTTCTATATCACGTGCAGCCCTCTGGTTCACTTACTTTGTTTATTGCGTAAAAAAGTATCAAGCTTAACTGTTACCAGTAGCTCCAAACATTGTCATAGAGAACACGGTCTCACGCGGCGACAAGCGTTCATTTCTGTCCATCTTTGTCCCTTGACAGTTTGTTACAAGGGCGATTTTTAAATTATAGGATCGCTTCGCCATTGTTACGGATAGTATTTTTATCCAGGGAATTCTCTCTTAATTTGACTTTACCAATAAAGTATAACAGTGAGCCTTGGGCATGGTTTTCTTATGGCGCGGTAATAGGAATTCTAGCTATAACGGGATGTAATTTCGTTATGCTTATCACTAGAGGGCGTTATTAGAAAAAGACGTATCACCTATGCATTGGCGTCTCCGTTCATATTAGTAATCACTTGGGGTTACATCGACTAGCGAATTGTACGGTAGAGAATTACATTACTGCGCGTCGAGAAATGCGGTAACGGGTTTGTCCGTATGATAAGTGTGACGCTCGGAAAGATTTCCTTAATTTCGCGCGGGGTTTTTAGATTTTGCGCGATCGCCTGCAATTTAGTAATATTTATAGAGAGTTTTTTACTTGTACATGACGTATATCAGACATAAGAGGAATGTAAGTGAAAAGAGGATATGACCCACGTGCTTAATTATGTAATATTGATGGAAATGAATAATGTTGGTTATTAAAAAAACTGTTCTAGCACAATGGAGGTCGGGTTTGGATCGACTAATAAACAAAATTGCCCAATTGCGGGCTGACTTAGAAAGAAACATATAAAAGATTGCGTTTTTCTCTCATGAATGAATCCGGAAGAGTTCAGAATACGGAGCAAGGAGGCTAAGAGGAACCAACACTCAACGAATAATAACCAGGTTACAGCTTGGCGAGCCCGTCAACTTCCCTGAAATAATTGGCCAAGAAAGCTTAGAAGCTTATTGTCCATTGACCCGCATTTCCTGAACTGCATAGAGTCGCATGGAGCCGAGGAACGAACCTAAAAAGCTTATTCTGGAACTGATCACGCCTACCACACTAGAATTCGATCCAAATCCCTTCCTTAAGAGATAAACTTTCAATTAAAGTCAAAGATATATCTTCAAAAAAAACATTAGTATCGACGTGGACCATTCCATATTTTATCGTCAGTGTCCATCACCATGACAACAAACGTTTCTATGGCAACACCGGGACGTCCTACATCAAAAACGATACGACCTCTCGACCGCGGGAACAAAATTACAGACATTCAGCGATAGGAAAGTCGTTAAGTAATAGCCTGATGGCAGAAATACCGGGGTTCCTCCTGACTACTCCGCCTGTGACTATAGTTAACGAATTGGAATGAAATTTTATTGATTTGATTTATTGATTGATTAACGATTTGACCGTATATTCACGACGTGTGCAATGAGCTGAGCAATATCGCCATCTTTCTCCGTTTATAGTATGTAATTTATAAATTTGCTTTATATCCTGCTTTAAGTTTCACAATTGTTGAAAGAAACGAGACGTCGGAACACTTCTCTCCACACTTCCAGGTAATCTAAAGGATAAATGGCCAAAGACTTATTAGTTTGAGAATGGAGATAAATGCACGGGAAAAACCCTATACCCCTGATGGGACTCGAACCCGGCCTGGTGCTCTCCCAAATGAGCTACAGGGACGAGATTATTCCTGTGTAGTAAGGTATTTAAAACCGTTTTTTTTTCGGAACCACTGATGTTTAAAGTCCGTATATCATAGCCAGCGATATACACAGATATCTGTAACAAGCATGATGATGGGCTATAAATTGATTGGCTGATTTTTGCGCGTAATGCACGATTGCTGAAGCAAGTTTTTTCAAAGTCCAATAAGACTGAAGTTTAACTATTTGAAGAAATGGAGTGCTATATACATTCTTGTTTCTCCATTATGGACACGGTTTGAAGCCAACCGCAATCACTTCAGAAAATGTCGCTGGAGTGCACAAAGTGACCGAAACCGCACCCCCGTCACCACACGACACTGCGGTGACTCGTGCGTAGTCTTCCGTGTAAGTTATCGCCTGTTAATGATAAATTTAGGCAGCCGGCTGCGCGGCTGATGGCACGGGTCTGCAATAAACTGCCTTCGTCGTGCTGGTATTGAGGTAAAGTTGATGATAATGTATTTCCTTATTATAAACTGCTAAAATCATGAAATTTTCTCAATTGTGTTACACAATAAAAACATATATAGGTTGATACGCTAGATCGTGGGAAATGATTATCACTACGTGATATGGAGACTCGGAACAATATGGTTTTGGATCTCAAAACTTTAGATCTCTCTCTGACTTTGATGGAGATAAAACCCAACTGAGGACGCAATTTAGAAATAAACCATTACGTAACATTGTAAATAACGCATAATTTAGAAGTTGGTTATATAACTCGTGTTATTAGAAAAAAAATAATGCTTGCGTTTTGTGTATTATTTCAACGCATCAAATAAGTTTAGAATAAAGGGAAACTGTTGTGTTATACTATATTGCTGACATGTAGATACTGACGGGCAAAACTACAAAGACAGAGACAACGATGTTTATTTGATTGGCTCCGTACGTGTACGTGAATACGACGTAACGCAGAATAAGTAAAAAGACAGGAAACTTGGGTGAACGAGTACAGAACTATTACACGTCGACATCTACGTGGTTAGTACTATAGCTTAATTGGCGATAAGCTATACAACGTGCATTTGTTCGAGAGGTCAGAAGCAGGACCTATTCTACCAGGGAGGTCACAATAATTTTGCGGAGCATTTAACAGCATTTGATGGAGAGGTCAGAACTACTATTTTACAAGGGAGGTCACAATAATTTTGCGGAGCATGTAACAGCATTTGATGGAGAGGTCAGAACTACTATTCTACAAGGGAGGTCACAATAATGCTGCGGACCTTTGATAAACCATGAATATCGCTGTAAGATAAGAAAGGTCGTAAAATTTCCGAGCATTGTGTTTGGTATCGAAATACTTATTGACGTACATATCTTGGAGATGTACAAAATGACGGCGTAATGAAACGAAATTATCCCCGATATCACGCTTCCAATCCCGGCCTTGAGGAATGTCAGCGTATCCTGTATATATATGTAAACTATGATTCGTTAAATACGATATCGACAATCGGGCCGTGCCGGGCTGCAAATTGCAAAGGTACGGTACAAAAACGAGGCTATTTAAATATTCGGTCACTTACGCGTAATGTTTGCATCAGGATGTATCCTCGACAGTTCTTTAAATTTGGTCTTTTAGCGTAGTTTAACATGTTATGTAAAACATATGAAGTATTAGATTTGGTGATTTAGCTAAATATCTCCCAAACGCAGCTTGTTAGAGTAGCCAGCACAGTATCTTACCGATTCGATTGCATATAAACTTCTCGATAACTTGCTAGACATCAACTCGCCGTATAAAGTGAGCTTGTAGATTCCATAGTATAAAATCTACCGTGAGAGGCCGTTTGCCCTAAACCATTCGGATTAGCGTGGTCTGGGGACATTAGGAAGATCAAAAATATTCGGCCGAGTCATCGTTATCGTCGTCGTGTTGGTCGTCGTCGTCATCGTTGTTATTATCGTCGTCGTCGCCGCCGCCGTCGTCATCGCGATCGTTATCGTCGTCCTAATGGTGGTGGTCGTCGTCTTTATCGTTGTCGTTGTCGCGATCGGTATCGTTATCGCTATTGTTACCGTCGTCATGGGTATCGCTATCGCTATCATTGTCGTCGTGGTGGTGGTCGTCGTCGTCGCCGGCGTTATCGTTGTCGTGGTCGTTGTCATCGTAGTTATTTGAATTGAATTTTGGAAAAGTACAATGTCTAGGAGATTGGTAATTCTGATATCGCGACTTTTATTGTAAAAGAAATCCACATCATCTAATTTGCGTAAGCATTAAACACCAATTCATTGTCGACGTGGAGATTTACGCGTACCAAATTTGACGTGGTGAAAGTCATGACACGAACGCCGTTGTAGAAGGAAAATCTTAACGTGCTTTATACAATGTACGGCGGATTTAGGTCTGTAATCTGATCGGCGGATTTAGGTCTGTAATCTGACCCAGATTATAGCGAACACCGTCAAAGATGACTCTGCCGAAGATTCCTAACCTCACTATTAACTATACTTTTACGGAACCGAAGGTGAAATCTATTAAAGGAAACCATGTCGTCGGACGCCCAGACCTGTAACGCGTACTGTAGTACTAGCTCGACGTTCGTGTGAAACAGGTCAACTTGCAAATCGACCGGTAGATTGAGACAGCAAGTCTTTTGTCTCGTTGAGAATAGTGCGCGAAGAGCATGGCTTTCATTGCGGTTAATTGCATTTGTGGAGTTCCCGTTGTAATTAAACTACCACACAATGTGGAATCGTGTCGATGGCGCCTAGCGAATGGAACGCTTGGGTTTTCTACCCCTTCATTGTGTCAACGTTCCTTACGTGCGTGTCAATATGTCACCCACATGACAAGGGTTGTAACGATAATATGTTGAATTATGTTCGATTTGATAGTGACATACTCTGGAGATTCCGTGTCGTCCTAAGACAGTTTTGATCATCCGCATTTTCCAATAAACTCAACAAATATACATAAAATGTGATAGATGTATATCACTTTTTGTTAGTTCTCCGAAAATAAAATCTGAAGTGATGGTATTGTCCGAATAATGGTGTCACGTCTAAATTCGATAACGCTTTAATAGCATCCACCATCCTCAGGTCGAGCTGATAATTGCAAATTATTCCTATTTCGGTAAAAATAAACTCATTCACCCCAGGAACCGAGCTATTTCGGTAAAAATAAACTCATTCACCCCAGCAACCGAGCTATTTCGGTAAAAATAAACTCATTCACCCCAGTAACCGAGCTATTTCGGTAAAAATAAACTCATTCACCCCAGTAACCGAGCTATTTCGGTAAAAATAAACTCATTCACC
>WURV02209143.1:0-11142 GCA_011762755.2 Epimenia babai
GGGGTTCAAAGAACTCGAAGGGATACACTCTCGCACCGACTTTGACCTCAAAGCACATGAGGAATATTCAGGTAAGAGTAAGATGATCGCACCTTGGGCAACCCATTGTTGCATCGGATAAATGCGACGCTCAATACCGGCTAAACGCATGGGTAAAGATATGCCCTGTGGTCCACCGTGAATAACGACCAATAGCGGATACTTTTTATTGGGGTCGAAGTCCACAGGTTTTGTTACAATACCGTCGATTTCTGTGCCGTCCGCGCTTGTCCATTTATAGACTTCATGTTGGGCGATGTCCCATTCACGGGTGAGTTGGTCATGATTTGTCAGTAGTTTAATTTCAGCAGATGCGAAGTCCAAAACGGCGATTTCTGGATAGCGGTCAGGGTCGGTAAAGACAAACGCGGATTGCGTCGCCTCGTTGTTAATCATAAAACCCATGCCTACTAATGAGTCATGCTCTGATGGGGTGACTTCACTGACCGCGCCATTATCAGGATTAACACGGTACAAACGGAAGCTCGTTGGTTGAATTGCCAAGAAGTAAATACCTTCGTCCGCCCATTTGATCAGACTTGGATTCTCGTCAAAGTCCATCGGTATGCGTTGGATTGATTCATCTGCTAGCGTGATGATTTCCAGATGTTCATTTTTATAATATGCACCTTCAAGGCTCTCATAGACACCCGCTTCATAACATAGGAATTCCCCATTTGGCGACCAACGCGGTGCACCGGTGTTTTTTGCTGTGATGGGGTGGATGTTCAAGGTGGCACTATCCAGCAGATAAATTCGCATGTCTAGTCTGACACCCATATCGGGGGAGGGCGAAGCAGAGATCGCAAATTGGACGCTATCAGGATGCCATTCAAAGGCGTTGACATGCAATGCGTCATCAACGGTTAGTTGGCGTGTTTTTTTCTCGGATACATCGAATAACCATAATTGTGCGCGTTTATAATCCACATTATCTTCAACGTAATCACCATACGTTTTTTCACGCTCTTTATCTTTTTCGCTCTCAGGAGGTGTGGCAGTAAAGGCGATAGAGTTGCCATCTGGTGACCATTTGAAAGATTGAATGTCTGATTTGAAGTCTGTTAGGCGTTCTGCTTCTCCACCTGCAATATGCAAGCGATAAATTTGCGTGTGCTTATCGTCATTGCGTTCGCTCAGAAAGGCGATAAATTGCCCATCTGGTGACCAACGCGGGGATGTGTTACCATTTTTTGTAAAGGTGAGTTGGCGTGGTTCAGACTTTGTGTCCGTTGCCACCAAATAAAGTTGACGCACAAAAGTGTTTTCTTCCCAATCAGGTTTACTAAGCGCATAAACAACCCATTGTCCATCCGGTGAAAGTTGCGGGTCTGATGGCACAGGTAATTCGATTAAGTTATCAATCGTGGTTGGCAATTGTTCCATATGATGATGGTCTCCATGTGTATGTATTTAATAATTTTACAATCATAACCAGTCTTGATGGTATTTGCACACGCTATATGAATTGCGCTTATGCCTAAGTAATCTGAAGAATGTTTTGTAATTTCTTTAGCTCAATTCTATATGAATTACGCTTAGAAATTTTCAAACGCTTTCATCCGATTACTTAATCCCTAAACGATGTTGTAAAATGGCGATAGCATACGCAACTTATCGTTAATATGTGCGTATTGATAATTAGTGAATTAACTTGATAGAAGGAGATTGCTTGTGCTGAGATTACGTTACTTGGCGTTGATAATGTTGATTGCTATTGCGAGTGGTATGGTTTTACTCGCGCATGGTGATGATGACCATGAGGGAGAAGAAACCGACACGAGCGATGTGGTTATTGATTTTGTCCCGACCTATTATGAAGATGTGAAGCCCATTATTGTGGACAACTGTATCGGTTGTCATACAGAGGGGCAGATTGCGGGTGATATTGCTTTCACCGATGAGCTTCTTATCGAATCTTATGAAGATATTGCCAGCGCAACAGGCACACGTTACATGCCACCTTGGATGCCCGCGCAAGAGTCCTTACCTATGGAGCATAATCGTAGCTTGAGCAATTATGAAATTGCCGTGATACAAGCATGGGCGGAAGCGTTAGCACCTGTTGGCGATGAAGCTGATTATGTCGCGCCGGAAGAAGCCTATGATTTGCCAGTGGTTGAAGCCGATCAAGTCTTGATGCCAGAAGAAGCCTACACACCAGAAGAAGATGTCGATGATGATTATCGTTGTTTTACATTTTCACCTGATATTGACGAACCCGTTTATTTAACAGGTTATGAATTTTTACCAGATATGACCGAACAAGTGCATCATGGCATCATTTATCTGGTTGATAGTTCCGCTTCAGGTCAAATTGAACGCCGTAATTACGAAGATGGGCGTATTGGTTGGTCATGCTATAGTGGAACAGGTGTCAATGGTGATGAAGAATTTTTAGGTACATGGACACCAGGGACATTACCAGTTTTATTCCCAGAGGGAACAGGTTATTGGGTTGAACCGGATGACATCCTCATCGTGCAAATCCACTATAATTTGCTAATCGACAGACAGCCCGACCAAACAGCCGTCAACTTACAATATGCAGATGGCAGTAGCGATTTACAGCGTTTATTGACGTTTGAATTGCAAGCACCGGTAGAAATCCCATGCCCAACCGGAGTTACAGGCGAGCAATGTGAGCGTGATTTCGCGGTACAACGCGCTGCCGAACTCTATAATGAAAGCGTTAGACGACCTGATGCGCTATTGCGTTTTTGTGGGCAAACTTTAGCGGATTATGCCGATAACACAGGGGAAAATGCGACAACTTTCTGTGATTTCGACATACCAACAGAGTTAACCATTCTCGGGGTATTTGGGCACATGCACGAATTAGGGGCACAATTCCACCTTGAACTCAACCCTGATACAGAGGATTCGGTTATGGTGCTAGATATTCCATACTGGGATTTCCATTGGCAAGATCGCTATCAGTTGATCGACCCGCTTATCGTTGAGCGTGGCGACACCATACGGATGACCTGCACATGGGATAATACCTTGTCTGAAAATCCACGTTATGTCGTGTGGGGTGAAGGCACAGAAGACGAAATGTGCTTTGCGACCATTATGCTCTTAGAACCTTAAATCAGCCGAATAGATAAACGAATATCAAGCAGGGACAGTATCATCATGTCCCTGTTTTTGTTTACATATCGAATCAATATCGCTACCCAGCAGAGCAAAGCATTGTACGAGATGGGGAAAGTAACCATTGAGAGTATGTTTCCCTACTTAACTCGATAGTATTCTGACCATCCCAAACAAACAAAGCATTTATCCTGCAAAATGAGAGATTCCCATCTGTACTCCAACTTGACGATGAATGAGGACTCCGCGATTGAAAAATGAGGTTCAAATTGTTATCGAACATAGTAAAACCGTTGATGTTAAGCCCATCGAAGTCGAATGCGGTAATGATTCCATTGTCCTCAACATCAACCAGAAGCCCGCTATATTCATTGGATGTAACTTGAATGAGTGTCTGCTCATCCCAAACATAAACTTGAGTAGCGCAAGGATCGGAACACGAGAAGGGGTGTCCTAAAAGCGTATCCAATTCTGGATTACCCCGCACCACAATTGCTAACCGACCATCAGGCATCCAGTCAACATCTCTGATGCTTTCCGTTGGGCTATTGATCGCCATTAACGCAGACATATCCGGTACACCATCTGGCGTAAACGAAACCCCATCCCATATATACCATCGCTGGATATAGTCATTACCTATCGTATAGAACGTTAAACGTCCATCCATACTCCAGTCACCAAGCAAAAATGTCTCATTTTGTGAGGGGCGGGTGACTTCTTGAATGATATTACCGTCCCAATAAAATATTGCCGTTGAACCTATCGGTTGTCCATATTCCTGTTCGTCGTAACCGATGGTGATGAACAGGCGATTATTGGGAGTCCATTCAAACCTCTGAAAAGTTGGTTCGGCTGGTAACAAGGGCAGTTCGAGATCAATCCGTTCTTGCCCGTTCCAGACGTACCAATTAAATGCTTCATCTATGTTATTTTCATCCTGTGCAAAATACCACCCATTCTCATTCCAATATCGACGCAGATTGTATCCAGCATTCACTGCAACAATATTAGTGCCATCATAGGTATAGAGGATACGTGGACCAGGACTAGAACCGACACTAAATTCCAACAAACGCGCATCAGGTGCCCAACCGATCACCCATTTTTCTTCATTGGGTGTTTGTGTGATATTAGTCGGGTTTTGAGGGTCGTTTAGCACATCAAGTATCCACACATCGTTATCTTGGACATAGGCGATGCGCCCGTCGCCACTCGTTCTGATGTATTCTATGCTTGTTCTGATTGGAAGTAGAATTTCTTCACCTGTTATTGGGTTATAAGCAACAACACCAGCAGGCTCACGATTCCTGTCCATGTAGATGAGCAAATCATCCATAGGCAATTGTGTGAGGGCGGGCGACACAAGCAATAGCATTAAAACATGAACAATGAGTGATCGAATAATGTATTTTGTTATCATATTATTGATTATACATACGATTGCTTATCTCTATAGCGTCAACACAAAATGATGCGATGTGATCTTATAGCCATGATTAAGGTAAACGCGGTGTGCATCGAAGCGGGTATGCCCTGAATCGAGGTGAACGGCATCAAGATTATGTTCAATTGCCAACGCTTTAACATGATTGAGCAATTGTCCCCCATAACCATTCCCACGCGCATCAGGGTGAGTGACAAGATCATCAATGTAAATGTATTTGCCCCATGCTAATGTCTCTGCAAAGCGATAGCCCGCCACACTGACAACATGGTTATGTTCAATAATCGCGCTGATGATATAACCTTGTTCGAATTGGCGCAGGGCTTGCTCCACGAAAGTGTCTTCATCGAGATGGGGACGCAGATGCGTAAATACACGAAAACTAGACCGGACTTCTTCGGCTGATTGTAAATTCTTGAGCATGATGGTCTCCTAGAAAATGAATAATCCATTTGAGCATATGCGAGGGGGGTATGAGACGCAATAACCATGTATCACAATCTGATGTGCGTGTGGGGCATCATGCTTTGTTAGTTTTCCCAGAGGATATACCACGAGATATAATAATCAGGTGAAAAGAGGTACTGTGTTTCATATGTTTCAACATTTAAGATATACAGATCATACCTAAAATTATGTCGCAAGTATACTATCTCATCTTCATCGAATTGCCCCAGTCGGTGTGTGTTGGTATCCAACAATCGGGGTTGAAGTTCATCATCATCATCATCATTAACATTGACAATGTTTAATGAACAACCATCATAAGGTGATCGTGTACAGTCATCTAAATATAGTAGCTGTGAACTATTTTCTGTCCAACGCACTGAATCACTCATCCCAGTGTTTGTTACTTCTCGAAAGTTATCACCTGTGGGTTCTGCAATGTAGATTAACCCGCCCCCCAAATCCCAATTCATGGAAAATGTATTGCCATATACTACAAATCTACTGTCTGGCGACCACCCGACATAATGAAGCGAATCTATGGTACTTTCTAATTCAAACTCAATGGGATAGATAGTTGATGTTGCGATATGAATATTGTGGATTTGATAGAATTCACTTATTACTGATAACCATTGTCCATCGGGAGACCATTCTACTTCCCACACATTTTGGAATTCAGTAAATGTTTGCAAAACTTTGCCTGAGACAGTATCCACTATAACAATATCATCTTCAACCACTGTAGCTAAACCACCCGTATCTGAATAATTTAACAATAGTATGTCAAACACGTTCTCGTCCGTGTTCGTGTTTGTGATTAGTAACATAGGTTCACTTTCAATTGAAATACTCACACGATACACATCGCCACCCTCCGATCTAGCAATTAGAAAGTCTTCTCCCGACGATAGAATCAATTCTGTGAAAATTTCATCTGTGACAAAAAGATTGATAAGTGTCATATCAACAATATTCCAGTGATAGACTGTATTTCCAATTGCGAAAATTAGACCGCGATTATCAGATAACCACAGCCAGCCAGCTTCAATACGCCCAAAAGGTACAACAATATCATCAATCGTTCGTGTTCGTATTGAATATCTTTGAAGTGACATCTTTTCATCAACTTTATCAAAATTTAGAAGATATTGACCATCAGGTGACGCAATCCGAAAACTTGTACCTGTAGGTGGTAAGAACACAGGTTGCTCAATATGACGGTTACCATCAATCAATACGATTGCTCGATGGTCATGATATGCACAAGGATCAACCAAACACCGATCTGTAAATGCTGTAAACACCCTGTCAGTTTTAACATAGTCACCCAGCATAATTGATGTAGTGGCTATAGAACTTGTTAGTACCAGAAGGATTAATGCGAATTTGGCATATGCTCGGAACATTGTTTGGAATAACTCGCTTCACAGAAATAATGACGTGATGAGTATAGCGAGTATGATGCTGTTATCAGCTATGAGTGGGGCAGTCGTCGGTGGGGCGTATGATGAGCGTAGATTAAAAGGCGACACAAAGGGAATTATGTCGCCTTTTTGATCTTAGTCGATAACTATATCAGCCAATGGCGCAGGGGGGACAATTTCTTCCACATTGCCATGATCTATATCGTAAATATGACCGGAAACGATTAAGTCATTTGGGACGAGTGATGATTGGCGTAATAATTCGATGTCAGCTTTGATGGTTTCCACATGATCGCCGATTCCAACAGAATCCAATTCAGATGATTCAACACCAAGTTTCTTGCTTAAAACTGTTTGGACTTCTGGTTTAACAAGATTTTCCATCCCGCACTTCGTATGATGGACAATGACAAGTGACATCTGCCCAATGCTACCATTACTTGCTTGTTGTACCATCGCAGAAAGCACCCCTAATGCACGTTCAACATCACGCGAGACTCGTGCGCCTGCGGTACGCATCACATAGGCATCACCCAATTCCAAACCAAAGTAATGCGCTGGATCAACACGCGGATCAACACAGGTCAAAATAAAAACAGGCAAGTTGGGTAATACTGGCATGTTACCTTCGTAGGATTTCACAAACGCTTTGTTGCGTTCCAGTAATTCGTTAAGTGCAGACATTGGTTTTCTCCTTATTTGATTTGTTAAACAACACTTGATTATGCTTTACTTGCGTGATCGTATGTGCAATATGTTTTTTGTCAAGTATTTTCCTTAAATTGGATGATCTTAAGCATAAAAATTTTATTATAAGGTTAGAATAAACTAACCACACACCCATATAAGTATTAGATGTTTGAAGCACTGTACAAAATATAATCTGAACCATATAGGAGGATAGATGACTGTTCTTGATACATTACAAAATAATCTTGAAAGTGCCATTGATGCTGATGGCAACCTCGAAATATCCCACAATTTATTAAAATCATTTGTTGACGTTTCTGTACTTAATAAAATTTTGCCGGTCTTTTTTACTGTGCAAGGTGCGGGTGTTACCTTTGATGAGGACTTACTTGGCGTGGTCGTCACAGGGAAGGTGACTTATCTTGGAGTCGAAAATGTCGCCTTGTCGCTGGCACTTTATCAAGTGGGGGGCGTGGCGCAAGCGCGTTTTACACTCAGTCTTGCTGAAATCGAAAGTGGAATGCCAGAAAAATGGGGCATCGGGCGTGTATTTAGTAGCCTGACCAGTTCGATTGCACTTGCCGAACCGACCATCATCTTGGCAACCTCGAATGATCCTGATTATCAGGAAGGCTTCAATTACGAATCGCAGATTGACCTCGCCAATAGCAATGAAAAAGTGCTGAAATTTGTCTCGGACTTCTTCGGTATCGATTCAGCAGAATTTTATGCGGCATATACCCCACCGCCAGATGCAGAAGGTACAATGGGCTTAGGGCTTGATCTTGATATTTCGATTATTAAGACCAAACGCTTCAAAATGGACATGACTCGCGCCGAGGTTGAATTTGGGATTGATGGTGATGGTGAAATTAGCGTCAGTATTTTGACTGATTTAACAGTCGTGATGAAAGAATTCAACAACATTTGGACGACGCTGGTGTTTACTGGTCAAATCACGCTTGAACCGGAATCGATCACTACTGCATTCACGATGAACGGTAGCGGACGCGGTGATGAAATCAGTGATGATCTGATTTGGCGCGAACCCTTCGGTATCCCAGGGGTAGAAATTAGACAAGCTGCCGCGCAAGTTGGTTTGACTTATGCCGGAACGGGGATTGATAATTTTGGTGTTGCAGGTGATTTATCCATCAACAATGTAGACGGCACATTCGCCTTACTCCTTGATGCCAATGACGCGGATAATTTCCTGATTGCAGGATCGATTTCCGCCATAACATTGTTGCAAATGATTACATCAATGTCTCCACCAACCTTAATCGCCTATCAAGCCTTGCCATCAGTAACACGACGCACACTCAATAAAGTGTTTGACGTCAATATGGAAGATGTTGAGCTATATATCGTGCCACAGGATGCTTCGATTGGTGCGATTGACTACGCACAAGGCATTGCTTTCGGCGGTAAGCTCAGTTTGTGGGGATGGGATGCGATGGTCGCCGCTAAGATCGACCCCAATAGTGGAATCACGGCTGTTGGCTCACTTGATTCGGTCAATCTTATCAATGCCTTCTATTTACGCGGTGTCGGCGATGTCAAAAATCCAACGCTTGATCTCGAACTCAGCACCAATGATCAACGCTTACTCATTGCGGCGGAGGCGGGCTTATTGGGTGCGTATACGTCGGTTTTCATCGAAGCAGGGACGAATGGCTTGGTATTCCGTTATGAAACCAGCAACCGTGCTGTCACTATGGGTTTGGATTGTGAGTTTTCAGGTAATTATTTCCACGCATCTGGTGATTTCGACTTCAGCATCCCTGATTTGAAAGTCGATTTGCGCGTCGATGGGGTTGATTTTGGTACGATCAAACTTGATGGTATTGATGTTACCGCAGATGGTAGCTTGACCGTACAGAGTGCCAATCCTAACTTTGAATTGATCCTCAACGCTAGCTTTAGATATGGTAATAAAAAGTATACTGTTCCTCGATTAAAAGTGACCGCAAAACTCAGTCATGCGGGTAAGATTATCACCAAGATCACTAACCAGATCAAAGACAAAGCAACCGATATTTTTACTGATTTTATTGACGATCTTGATGGGTATCTGGACGCAGTTGAAGATGGTTTGCTCGATGCAGGTGAAGAAGTAGGCGATGCAATTAAAGATGGATTTAATGCCTCGGTTGATACCGCTATTGATGCTTTTGAACGGCTTGATCATGACCTCACAGAATTGGCAACCGCAGGCTACGCGGCGGCAGATGTTGCTAGTGCATTGAAACGGGCAGGGTCAACCGCAGAAGCAACCGCAGACATCCTCAAACAGGGATACGGTGCATCAGCCCAAACTGCCGCTAACTTGCTCAATGGTGCGAAATATGCGACTAACGACATCGCTAAATCTATGCAAAACACCTACAAACAATCTGCCAATCAGGTTGCCTCAATTTTGAAGAACGCAGGCAAAAGCACACAAGCCATTGCTAATGGGTTGAAATCAATTGGCAAGAGTGCAGATCAAATCAGTGGTGCGCTTAAATCAGTGGGCAAGAGTGCCGATGAGATCGCAGATAGTTTACAGTCACTCGGCTTTAGCAGTAAAGATGTAGGACGCATTCTCAAGAACATGGGATTCGGCAGTAAGGACATTGCCAAGAAACTCAAATCAGCCGGATTTAGTTCCAGCAATATCGCTGATTCGCTCAAGAACTTGGGATGGGGTAGTAAGGATGTCGCCAAAGCACTCAAATCTGCCAAATTCGGCAAGAAAACCGTCAAACGTGCTATGAAATCTGCTGGTTTCTCAACCAAATCGATTAATAAAGCGATTGATGCAATCGGCAATTGGCTCGGTTTATAAGTAATCGAATTAATGAGGGATATGTGTACTCTTTAGGGCACATATCCCTCCATTATTGTTAAGAATGCTAGATTAAAATTCAGGATTTAATCGAAATATGCTACCGCCTAACAGTGTTGTGCCATCATAGGCAACGGATGGCATTGAATATGTACCTGACCAGTCAAATTCCGCATCCTCAAATAGCAAAGTTTCAACAATGCCAGCCTCTGTAATCTGCAAAGACCATAATTGTGCTCCAAGCGGAAGCTCCCATAACATAACCAGTAACCCATCCCGATTAGGAGCGGGAATAACATGATATGCGGGGAAATTGCGTACGGTAACGTCACCGGTAAATAACATACCTTCAGCCAAATCATTAAATGCAGTCACTTCACCTGATTCAATATCGACATTGAATAAGAGGTGTGAAGCCACAGCAGAATTTCTAATCCCTGAATTTTCGCTCATAACAAAAAGTGACTGATTATCATTTGCCCATGCCACACTCATTGAGACATATAAACCTAAATCATCCTCTGTGAAGTAGAAATCTGGTGCGCCTCGCGCGAGGTCCTCATGTGTCATCACCTGCCTTGCTTCGCCATTGTTCATCAAGTCAACAATCCACACACCATTGGCTTCATCACGAACACGAAATGATTGGAATACGCTTAGCGCAATATATCTGCCGTTTGGGGAAATGGACATTGTGCCGTCGAGATAAATTACTTCGGAGAAGGTTACTGATTGTGGGCTAAATAACCCTGTTAGGTCTGCAACTTGTGTGGATATATTGGTTTCTGGTGATATACGGTGAATACCGATTTCTGAATCGTTAATATCACGTTCCTCATCCAAGACATAGCGATATACATAAAGATCGTTATCACTACTCCATGCAAAACTTAAATCAACGTTGGCTTTTTCTTCTGAGTCGAGTCCGAATGGAATGCGCCCCGCCACATTGTCATCTGTAAAATTACGAATTGAACTATCGTTTAAATCATATAGCCAAATATCCGGTTCGCGTAATGCTTGTCTGTTTCCTTGCACGAATGCCACATAACGGCTATTCGGTGACCATAATAACAGGCTTGGGGGTAGAACGAATTGCCCTTCAGGTATCGATGTACAATTAATGGGATTTTCGGCGTTCGCGTTCAGGGGATATACGCAGATTT
>WURV02209154.1:0-11141 GCA_011762755.2 Epimenia babai
GTACGGGCAGACCCATCGAGTTGAAGTACCGGGGCGCGCTTGTTTGAGGGCTAGAGCGGCCTCCTGCGGAGGCCGCGCTCGCAGGTGAATCCTCTCGCCACCAAAACGGAACGAAGCCCGCCGACGTTCGCAACGCCGACGGGCTTCGCTCCTTCAATCTTGTGGTCGGGGCGAGAGGATTCGAACCTCCGACCTCTGCAACCCCATTGCAGCGCGCTAGCCAAACTGCGCCACGCCCCGACATTTCGAGTCGGAGGAGAATAGCGCCGCCCCCCGACCGAGCAAGGCTGCGCCCTGCCCTCTTGGGCCCTCCCCCGGCCAAGCCCCCCCGACTCCCCTAGACCTCCTGCCTGAGCAGCCTCGCCATCAGGTCCTTCGCAGCCTCCCCGGCCTCCTTGTCCTCGAAGAGCACCCTGGCCACCTCCCCGTGGATCGGCATCTCGACCCCCAGCCTTTCCGCCCGTTCCAGCACCGCCCTCGTCGTCCAGACCCCCTCGGCCACCTTGTGCGAGGAGGCCAGGATCCCGCTGAGCCGCTCCCCACGCCCGAGCCGCTCACCCAGGGCCCGATTGCGACCGTGGGGACTGAAGGCCGTCGTGACGAGATCCCCCATGCCGGCAAGTCCCATGAAGGTCTCCCGCTCCGCCCCCATGGCCTCGCCGAAGCGCGCCATCTCGTGGAGCCCGCGGGTCAGTAGTGCCGACTTGGCGTTGTCACCGAGGCCGAGACCATCACCGATCCCGGCCGCGATGGCGATCGGATTCTTGAGCGCACCGCCGAGTTCGACGCCGAGGCGATCGCTCCCCCGGTAGAGCCGGAAGGCCCTCCCGGCGAGGTCCCACTGCAGGCGCTCGGCCTCGGAATCGTCGTTGCCGGCCAGGACCAGGGAGGCCGGCAGGCCCTGGGCCAGCTCCTCTGCGTGGCAGGGGCCCGAGAGCACGTAGCTACGATGTCCGGGCAGCCCCTCCTCGAGGATGGCCGAAGGCAGGCGCCCGCTCCCTTCCTCGAGGCCCTTGCTGCAGGAGACGATCGGCGCCGAGGGAGGCAGCGCGTCGGCGAGCCCAGCCAGGACCCCGGCCAGATGCTGCGTCGGCACGACCGAGAGCAGGATCTCGGCCCCCTCGGCGAGCACGGCGACCTCCGAGCCGATCCGGATCGAATCGGGGATCCGGATCCCCGGCAGGTAGCGCTCGGAGACCCGGGTCCTGGCCAGGGTCTCGGCTCGTCCCTTGTCGTGGCCCCATAGGGCGACCTCATGCCCGAGCCTGCTGGCGTGGACCGCCAGCGAGGTCCCGAAACCTCCTGCCCCGAGCACGAGGATGCGGCGTGGCTCGGGCTTGGCCTCCTCGGCCAGGAAGGCGCGGCTCTGGTCCCGCTCGCTCAAGAGCGACCTCCCCTCCGTTCTCCGTTCAGTGGGTCTTGAACACGATCAACCATGGTTCTCCTGCCCCTTGCGCTGACGGTGCAGGCGCAGCAGACCCTGGAGGTTCTCGCGATGGGTCCAGATCAGGAACACCGCGAGCAGGCCGGAGAGCAGGGTAAGGGCCAGTCGCGCCCCGAACGCCTCCGTCGGATCCAGGAGCACGACGGCCGCGACCAACGCGAAGCCCAGGGACAGGGAGCCCAAGGCCACGATCCTGGTCAGCAGCAGCACCAGGAAGAACGTCCCGATCGCGATCAGGAATGCGATCGGCTCGAGGGCCAGGAAGACCCCGCTGACCGTGGAGACGCCCTTGCCCCCCTTGAAGCCCAGGAAGGGCGAGAAGCAGTGCCCGGCCACGGCCATCAGGCCGCAGAAGGCACCGGCCTCGTAGGCCCCGAGCCCGCCCGGCATCCACCGCATCGCAAACCAGGCGGGTCCGAAGCCCTTGCCCATGTCGAGCAGCCAGATCAGCAGGAAGACCGGTTTCCGCCAGGGCAGTGGGAAGCAGCGCGCGACGTTGGTCGCGCCGATGTTGCCCGAGCCCAGCCCACGGACGTCCCGCCCCTGCAGGATCCGCACGGCCAGGAAGCCGAAGGGGATCCCGCCGAGCAGGAAGGCGGAGAGGAGACAGGCGGCGAGCAGCATCGCGCGGGATTCTATCGACGCATCCGGGGCAAACCGCTCCCGAGTCCGAGGAAGCGGCCGTAGGCTCGCGGCCCCTTGTCCGCGATCCCCTCCAAGAGCTCCCGCCCCTCGAGATCCACGGGAGCCTCGCGTCTGATCTGTGTCGACACCGGCGGGACCTTCACCGACCTGGTCTCCATCGGCCCCGACGGTGTCGAGGTGCACAAGGAGCCCTCGACCCCGAAGGCTCCCGAGCAGGCCGTGCTGCGAGGACTCGAGGCCCTGGGCGGATGCGAGGCGGGCGGCCTGCTGATGCACGGCAACACGGTGGGGCTCAACACCCTGCTCGAGGGCTGCGGGGCCAGGGTCGCCTTCGTCACCAACGAGGGATTCGAGGACCTGATCGAGATCGCGAGGCAGGACCGTCCGGAGCTCTACGCGATCACGGTGCCACCGCGTCCCCAGCTCGTGCCACGGGAGCGGCGCTTCGGCATCCCGGAGCGACGACTCGTGGACGGGACCCTGGAGCGCAGGGCTCCTGCCTCCATGCTCCGCGAACTGCGCAAGCGCATCCTCGCGAGCGGTGCCGAGGCCATCGCCATCGGCCTGCTGCACGCCTACGCCTGGCCCGAGGACGAGGCGCGCATCGCCGAGGCCCTGGCCCCGACCGGCCTGCCGATCACGACGAGTTCGGGCCTGCTGAGGCGCCATCGCGAGTACGAGCGCTACACGACAGCCCTGATCAATGCCTCGGTCCGCCCCCGGGTGCAGGGCTATCTCGGAGGCCTGGCGAAGGGAGCGGCACCGATGGAGCTGCTGATCCTGCGCAACGAGGGCGGTGCCCTGCCCTGGTCCCGCGTCGTCGAGGAGCCGGTCCGCTGCCTGCTCTCGGGACCGGCCGGTGGGGCCGCTGCGGTGCGGGCCTGGGCGCAGGCCTCGGGCTTCGAGCGAGGCCTGGGCTTCGACATGGGGGGCACCTCGGCCGACGTGGCCCTGGCCGGGAACGACTGCGAGGTCGAGGACCAGGCGCAGCTCGGCCCGCATGTCCTCGCCCTGCCGACCGTACCCCTGGCCTCGGTCGGGACCGGTGGAGGGTCGATCGCCTGGAAGGATGCCGGCGGGGCCCTGCGCGTGGGCCCCCGATCCGCCGGTGCCGATCCCGGACCCGCCTGTTATGGAAAGGGTGAACAAGCCACGGTCACGGATGCGCATCTGCTGCTCGGTCGCCTTCCTTCCTGGGGCCTGCTCGGCGGGAGCTTCGGTCTCGACCGGACTCGCTCCGAGAGGGCGGTGGCCGAGCTCGGCAAGAGCCTGGGTCTCGGAGCCCGAGCCACGGCGCGCGGCATCCTCGACCTGGCCGACCTGCAGATGGCCCGTCCGCTGCGGGCCTACAGCCTGGGGCGCGGGCTCGAGCCCGCCGACCTGCCCCTGGTCGCCTTCGGCGGTGCGGGGGGCCTGCACGCCTGTCGCCTGGCCAGGCTCTGCGGCTTCCGCACCGTGCTCGTGCCGCCGCACCAGGGCCTGCTCTCGGCCCTCGGCATGGCCGAGGTCGACGACGTCTTCGAGCGCGAGCGCGCCTTCGTGCACGAGCTGCCGAAGGGGCGCGACCGCGAGCTCGAGGCCCTGGCCAAGGAGCTGCGCGAGGAGACCCGCGAGGTCCTGCGCAGACAGCGCGGCCGGCTGCCGCGCCACCGCGCCGAGGTCCTGGCCTCGCTGCGTTTCGAGGGCATGAACGCGGAGTTCTGGGTCCCGGCCACGGCGCGCGCGAGGGAGTCCTTCGAGGAGCGGTTCCGGGCGCGCTTCGGCATCGTCCAGGACCTGCCGGTGCAGTGCCTGCGCCTGCGGGCCCGGTTGCGGCTGACACGATCGCGCCCCTTCGACCTCCTCTCCCTGCTGGCCAAGGACCCCGGTGGCATGCCCCGCTCCTCCGAGGCGAGACCCGGTCGGCTGGGGCCCCGCGGCCTCCCCTGGATCCCCCGCAGCGAGGTCCCCCGTCGCGGCGGTCTCGAAGGCCCCCTCGCCGTCCTCGACTACGCCGGCACGACAATCGTCGAGGAGGGCTGGAAGTTGCGCCGCGAGGCTCAGGGCAGCCTGAGGATGAAGCCGATCCAGCAGCCTGCTTGAGTTCCCTGAGCAGAGCACTCGCGGGAGTCCTGCCGCCCCCCGGCAACCACGATCCTGACAGCCTCGGGCCCTGGAATGCGTTCTCGCTCCAGGATCCATGGACCCTGCCCGTCCCCGACACTGCCTGCTGCTCTGCCGTCCCGGCCCCGAGGGAGTCGAGCTCGCCCTCCTCGCCCACCGGAGTGGCTGGCGACTCCCTAGCCATACCTGCGACGGCTGTTCCGAGCCGGAGCACGCGATCCAGGCCTCCTGTCGGCCAAGGGGCGCCGGCTCCCGCTCGAGAAGGGCCCCCGGATCCAGACGCCCAGCGGAGCCCTCCAGGCCTGGTTGGTCACGACCTGCGAAAAGGATCCTGATCGCCTCTTCCGGAAGGAACTGCGTCCCGACCTGCACTGGACGGCCTGGGACGAGGTCCAGCTCGGCGACCCCTTCCAGGCCAAGCTGCTCGAGAGCGTAGGAAGGAACTCGAGATCCCGGCGGATCCCTCCCCTCCCTTCGTCCCGCAGGCCCTGGTTCAGCATCGCCGGCCTGCTCGATGCGATCTGGAGCGGGATCTTCGGCTCCAGCTCCTCGGCCACGATGCGCATGCGAGAGGAGAGGCTCCGGGCGAACATCCTCGAGCTCCGCGGGCAGAACGAGCTGCTGCAGAGGGCCGGCCAACTCCCGGGTACGGCCTGGCGCTTCTGCGCCGAGGGCAGCCTCGAGGTCGCGGAGCGGGCGCTCACCCTCGGCGACCTGACCCTGGGCTGGCAGAAGCTCAATCTCGCGCGACGTTCCCTCGTGCTCGGCATGCCCGACGATGCCTCGGGGATCCCGATCCGGGATGCCAATGCCACGGCCCTGCGCCATCGGGCTTCCAAGGTTCTCGTCGGCCGGCGCAAGGAGGCGGTCCTCGACCTGCTCGGACGGGAGCGCGACGCGGCCAACCCACCGACCTCGGTCCTGCTCTTCTTCGCCCACCAGGTCCTCGACGAGCACTTCGAGCACCTCTACTTCAAGCTCGATCCGTTCGCGGCGCGACTGAAGCTGCTTCCCTGGCTCCTCGCCCTCGTCCTGGGCCTGGTCTACATGGCCCTGATCCGGCTCGGCTCACCACCCTTCGTCGGCCCCCTGCAGGAAGGCTGGGGCATCCCGATCTTCCGACGACCCGAGACCCTCCACCTGGCCCTGGCCCTTGGTGGCCTGGGAGCGGTGCTGAGCCTCTGCCTCTCCGCGCTGCAGCGGGAGGAGCGGATCCCCGAGGCGATCGGGCGAGGCTACGAGATGGTGCTGCGCCCGCTCTTCGGTGCGACG
Source organism: Epimenia babai (assembly GCA_011762755.2). Lineage (NCBI taxonomy): Eukaryota > Metazoa > Mollusca > Solenogastres > Cavibelonia > Epimeniidae > Epimenia > Epimenia babai. The sequence continues at coordinate 5,465 of WURV02209154.1, forward strand.
AGTGCGCTCGTCGTGCTGCTGTTGCTGGGCTCGGGGGTCCTCGCGGTGGATCCCGGCGAACCGGGCAAGGAGTCGATGATCTTCACGATCGCGATCCTGGCGGGCTTCAGCGATCGCCTGCTGATGCGGATCCTCGCGGCCTCGGAGAAGACGCTCAATTCCTGAGCCGAGTCGCAGCGAGCCGACACGACCTAGATACGGACGTCCAGGTGCAGGGGGCATCCGTACGCGGAGTGGGCGCCCCCCGCATCGCGGAGCGCGCCCGTCACGGCCCGTGGACCGGGGTCTCGGACCGGGGCCAGGACAGAGGTCCCAGACCAGGGAGAGGCCGGGTCCTCAGGGCTTCGGCGCGGTGCCGATCAGTCCCTCACCGGCGTTGGAGGCCGCGAAGGCGAAGCCGGTCTTCTGCTTGGTCAGGGTCAGGAACTGCTGGAAGAACTTGAAGCCGAGCAGGGCGGTGTCGTTGGGCATGGTCAGCGACAGCGGCTTCCCCTCCGTCAGGCCGTAGACGAACATCACCTCGCCCGAGCAGAGGATCGAGCAGCCCTTGGCACCCAGCGGCGCCATGTCGACCGGGAGCTTGATGCCGTTCCAGACCTTCTTGCTGGCACCCAGGTCGAGGATCGCGAAGGGCGTCATGACCTTCGTGTACTTGTGGACGAGCTCGAGCGTGTAGGTCTTGCCGATCGCAGGCACGCCTTTGACGCTGAGGACGAGGTTGTCGCAGCCCTTGCCGAAGGTGGCATAGGTCGCGGGCTGGGCCTTTGCGGGAACGGCGTACGCAAGGATGGCGAGAAGGACGGGGAGCAGAGTCTTCATGGTTCCCTGAGGGAAGGGGTTGGAGCGAGGTGAGGTAGGAGTGAGAGAGAGCTTCCCCGCGTCCGGGGAAGCCAAGATCATGACCGCGATCGGGCCGATGTGGAATGGGGGGCCGGGCCCTCCCGGGGCTGCCCCAGGGAGCCCTCGGCCTTCCACACCCGATGGCAGCAGGCTTTGGGCGCCGTGAGCGCCCGGCGCCTGCCTCAGGAACTTGCCTCGAGCTTCACGACGGGCTCCCCGCCGATCTGCTCGAGGATGCTCCGATGCCGGTGGACCTCGGCCTGGAAGCTCGCGAAGAGCCCCGGATCGAAGTGGCGCCCGACCTCCCGCGCCATGGTCTCCAGCGCGCGATCGATCGACATCGGCTCTCCATCCTCGCCGGCATGGAGGCCGTCGAAGACGTCGGCGACCCTCAGGATCCGGGCCCCGAGCGGGATACTCGAGCCGGCCTGCCCCTCGGGGTAGCCCTGCCCGTCCCAGTCCTCGTGGTGGTGGCGGATCAGGGTCGCCACGTCCTCGAAGCCGGGCACGGCCGAGAACATCGCGGCACCGATCACCGGATGGTCCTCCTCGCGATGCTCGCTCATGCCAGGCCTGTCAGGCTGACGGTCGCCCTCGCGTCCCAGGTCGTGGCAGAGGGCGGCGACCTCGAGGGCATCGAGCTCGTGCGGGGTCATGCCGAGCTTCTCGCCGAGCCAGGAGCAGTAGCGACGCACGCGCTGGCCATGCCCCTTGTTCCAACCCCTGTGTCCCTCGTACTCGCGGGCCAGATCGATGGCGACCTCGACGAAGGCCTCCTCGATGCGAAGCTGCCGCTTGCGCAGGCCGTCGATGCAGTACTCGATGTCCTCGCGCAGCCGTTCGAAATCGGCGATCCCGGTCTCGGGCGCCTGGACCTCGAGGGGGTTCTTGCTGACCAACTCGCGCAGGAAGCGCCCGAGCCCATGCATCGGGGCCAACACCTTGGAGACCAGCCAGAACACGCAGAGCATCGAGACCAGGAGGATGCTGAACACCCTTCCCCAGAGTCCCCAGGAGAAGGCCAGGCCCTCCGGCTTGTCGTGACGGAAGCGCAGCTCCCCGACCCGCCGCCCGTCCAGGCCGCGCACCGGTGCCCAGTGCAGGATCTCCCCGCGATCCCGATCCACCGAGAAGGCCTCGTCCGCCGACTCGGCCCCACGGATGCGATCCGGTCCGCTGTCGGCCACGAGCATGCCTCGCTCGTCGAGCAGCGTGGCCTGTCCACCGGTCAAGCGACCCAGGTCGCGGACCAACAGTTCGAGCCGACGCCGGTCCCCCGCCTCCATGGCCCTCCCCATGTCGGGCAGGACCTCGGCGGCCACGCGTTCCATCTCGGCCTCCAGGGCCGCGACGCGCCGCCCCTCCTCGGCGCTGCCGGCAAAGCCCACCGACCAGGTCGCCACCAGCACCGCGATCAGCAGGAGACCGGGGAACAGAACGATCCAGAGTCGTTCCCTGAGGATCCCGATGTGCTCCAGGCCAAGCTCCTCGCGATGCTCGAGGGCATCGCGAGCCGAAGGCTTCGGCACGCCTGCTGCTCGTCGACGAGGAAGGGAGGCTTCGCTACTTGATGTCGAGCTCGAGCACCCGCACGTCGTCGGCTTCGATCTCGTACAGGGCCATGACGTAGTCCTCGTCGAAGATCTTCTTCACGCGGAAGGTGCCGGTGATGAAGATCGGGTCGTACTGGTACGAGATGCCGCCCTTCTTCTTGACCTTGACCCGGACGAGCCCGTTGACGTCCGGCGGGATGCCGTAGCAGCAGGACCAGATCGACTTGACGAGGTAGAAGGTCTTGATGTTCTCGACCTCGTAGATCGGAAGCATGAAGCCTGCCATGACGACACGCTTCTTGTCGAGCTTCCAGATGTCCTTGGGCATGCCCTTGAAGCCGTCCTCGTAGGGCCAGGAGTCGAGCTTCTTGAAGGGGATGACGTCGGCGTTCTTGACCTTGAGGTTCTTGAGGATCTTCTTGAGGTGTGCCTCGGCCTGGAGCATGGCGTTGGCGCCCCGGATCGCGCGGATGTCCGCCTCGTCGGCTCCCTCGGGAACCGGGATCCCCTCGTTGTCGGCCGCGTCCTTGGTATCGATCTCGATGACGACCTTCTCGGGATCGTTGGACTTCTTGGTGTCCTTGCCGGCCTTCTTGGGATCGGCCTTGCCGGTCCCGGCCTTGGCGGGATCCTGCTTGGTGCCCTTCTTCGAGGCCTCCTGAGCGCCGGTCTTCTTGCCGACCTGCGCCGTCTTGCCGGCACCCTGCCCAGCAGCAGCCTTCTTCGCGGGCGTCTTCCGACCGGCCTCTCCCTTGCCGGCTTCCTTCTTGCCCGGCTCCTGCTTGGCGCTGTTCTTCTTGGCAGGCTGCTGCTTGCCAGGCTCCTTCTTGGCCGGCCCTTGGAAGGGCACGGTGAGGCCGAGCATCAGGGCGAGGGCGAGCAGAGGGGCTGGGTTCATCATCGACAAGGCCTCCTGGGACCGGAGAAGGATAGCGTCCGGCCGATCCCCGACCCTCCTCGGCCGGGATTCCTCCTTCAAAAGAGGAAAAAGGCCCCCTGCCGCGGGGAGCCCTCCCTGCCAGGGGGCAGGCAGCCCCAGCAGCCTTGCCGGGATCGCCCTACTGCGGCGCCAGGTTCTGGGAGACCTCGGTCCGGGCGATGGCCCAGGCCGGGAGCAGGCCGGCGAAGCCGCCGAGCCCGGAGATCCCGAGGAAGAGCCAGAGCTCCTCGAGCCGGAACTCCCAGGGATCCAGCAGGATGCGGGTCTGGACGTCGAACCAGTCCCGGATACCCCAGGCCACGACATGGGCACCGAGGATGCCGAGCAGGGCACCCAGGCCGGCGATGGCCAGGGCCTCGACCAGGACGATGCCGAAGATCTGTGTCTTCCGAGCCCCCAGGGCGCGCAGGATCGCGACGCTGCGTCGCCGCTCGAACATGGTCTGGTAGAGCGAGTTGAAGACCCCGATCCCACCGACCACGATCACGAGCCATGCGATCGCGTAGAGGGCCTGCGTGATGTTGCCGATGGTGTCGAGCAGCTCCTTGATGACCAGAGAGGGCACGACGCCCTGCCCGTCGGGACGACGCAGCAGGCGATGACGGAGCTGGAAGCCCCCGGCCGGATGCTTGAAGTCGGCGACCAGCGAGCTGATCTCCATGTCCTCGGCCTCGTAGGGATCCGGCTTGCCCGAGGCCTGGTGCCCGTCGATGCGGTGGAAGACCCCCAGGGGCATCCAGACGACCTCGTCGGTCGGGGTCCCGGTCGGGGCCAGGATCCCGACGACCTTGCAGGCGGCCTCGTGGTGTTCCTCGAGGATGTCGTCGATGCCGTGCGCCGGGGTCACGGTCGAGCCGATCTCCAGGCCGAGATCGCGGGCGACGCGGGCCCCGAGCACGACCTTGCGCCAGGCATCGGGCAGGGGGGCGACCTCCCCGTCCTCCCCGGCCGCGCGCTGGCGCGACCAGGCAGCCTGCTGCTCGGCCTCGGCGAGCAGCTCCTCGGTCGTGAAGACGAAGGGCCCGCCCTCGGCGAACTCCAGCGGGATCGGCTTGCCCTTCTCGTCCCGGTCGTAGCCGAAGCGCGAGAAGAACTCGTCGGTGGTCCCGACGATGCGATAGCCCTTGTAGCTGTCCCCCATGACGAAGGGGATCGCGTAGCGGGTCCCGAGCCGCCTCGAGAGCTGGCCGCTGTGGATGTCCTTCCAGATCCGGATCGGGATCACGCCCTTGGAGGTCCCACTGTGATAGATCGTGCTGAACACGATCTCGAGCGCCGACATCTCCTTGGGCCCGACCACCGAGGGGAAGCCCCGGTAGACGCGCTGGTACGAGCGATCGGCCTGCCTCGCCGCGAGGAGCAGCAGGGTCACGAGCCCGGTGCCGAGCAGCACCGAGATCGTCGTCAGCGCGCTCGGGAGCATGCGCTGGTGGATGTTGCGGAGCGCGATGCGGAACAGGCTCATCCGCCCACCCCCTGCGCCGCTCCGGCCAGATCCTCGAGCCGGATCGTCCGCTGCATGTGCTCGGCACTCGCCGGATCGTGCGTGACCATCAGCACCGTCGAGTCGAACTCATGCGCGATCTCGAGCATCAGGTCGAGGACGATGCCTCCGGTCTCGGGGTCCTGGTTCCCGAGTGGCTCGTCGGCCAGGAGGAGCTCGGGCTCGTTGACGAGGGCCCGGGCGATGGCCACGCGCTGCTGCTGTCCGACCGAGAGCTCCTGCGGCCGATGGTGCAGGCGATCCCCGAGGCCGACGCGCCCGAGCAGCTCGGTCGCCCGCGCGCGGCCCTTGCCGGTGCCGGCGAAGAGCGAGCCCAGCAGCACGTTCTCGAGCGCCGTGAAGGCCGGCAGCAGGTGGAAGACCTGGAACACGTAGCCGACATGCCGCGCGCGGAATCGATCCCGCTCTCCTTCCGAGAGCTCGGTCACCGTGGTGCCCACGACCTCGACCCGTCCCCGATCGGGGAGCAGGAGTCCGCTCAGCACATGCAGGAGCGTGGACTTGCCGCTGCCCGAGGCACCCATCAACGCGACCTGCGCTCCGGCCTCGAGGATGAGCTCGCGGATGTCGCAGGCCACGACGTGCTCGCCGCCGCGACGGTAGGTCTTGACCAGGTCCTGAACGTGGATCATCGGTCCGGGGAGGCTAGCCCTGAGCCCGGCCGGTGCACGGATCACCCGATCTTTCCCGGATCCTCACAGAGTGTCGGGAAAACGCAGGGCTCGGGAGTCCCGCGGGATTCCCTCTCCGGATCGTCAGCGCGAGCCCGATCGATTCATGAGGCGCAGTGCGAAAGGCCGGAGACCCGGTCGTGTTGCGGCTTGGCGACCGAGGCTCCCG
>WURV02209165.1:0-26129 GCA_011762755.2 Epimenia babai
TATATTATGTGTATGTAATAAATATATAATTTCTTGCAACAGCCATGGTGTGCCAAAGCCCGAAAGAGTGAACTCCTCCGCAGACGCGAAGTCCGGCGTCACACTTATTATAAATTCAGGTTATAACTCAGAGTAACACGTATAAAACAGCCCATTAATAGAAGTTATAACATATCACAAGATTGAGGCCTCTGCGGGGCCTATTACCTAACATTATTATTTTTTTTATTATATATAAGTTTATTTCAGACACGAAAATATTGTACCCAACATTTCTGTCCAGAAATAAAATAGAAAGAAAAATAACCTATAGTAATATCAACGGACATAAGCAACAGAGCACAGTAAATAGTATGCTATTCCAATCATTACAAATCCTAGAAACGTGTAACAAGTCAAAACTCATAAATACATTCATAAGACCATTCAGCGATCGCTCAAAGCGATATCTGCTAGAGTAACTACATGAATTCCGCCGCAAAACATCAAAAGCAGATACGCACAAATGCAAACATTGCTCGCTGATACTACATCGTTTTGATAAACCAACAAACATTCTAATGACCTTGTTGTAGGCCACCTATAACGTATTGTAGACCGACTTGTGATAATTCACCATAGATTCGCATTAGTATACATATTGGTACAGTAGACGACGAATACAGTAGGCCACTTCCGCTTTACAAAAATCGAGCAATGCTGAAGTTTTCTCATCCTATTATTCGCACGGATAAGTAACGTCCTCATGTCCCCCTGCACATCCTCATCATCATGACAGCTCATACCAATCACCACCCCTAAGTACTTGTACTTTTTAACATACTCGAGACGGCGACCCACGAGAAATATATCCATTCTCACATTAAATCTCGTGCCACCACATTTAGCCGTAGCCAATAAAACGACAGATTTATCACAGTTCAACCTTATATCGTACCCATATGCATATTTATAACATAATTATATTCAACAATTTCTGTAGACCAGCAGCACAAGGGCTTATAATCACCATGTCATCAGCATAAAACAAATGGTTAAAGCACATCCCATTATATACGCAACCTTCACTATTAGCTAAAATAGGACTTAATTTATCAATATACCCAGCAAAAGATTGCGGTGACAAAACCCCACCCTGCTTTACACCATTATTGACAGTAAAGAAATCAATGTTTACCCCATCCCATCTTATTCTAAAGCATTGCTCTCGATACCAATACACATTAATTCTGACAATAAACACAGGCACATTTCTATCAATCAATACTCTTAATAATTTCCAGGGGTTCACTCTGCCCCTGATTTTGAGGCGTCTAAGAAGGACACATAAACATTACTACCATTCCTTCGATATTAATCGATTTTCTCCTTGAGCAAAAAGACGCACTGGTCAGTTGTTGAGTGACCTGGCTTAAAGCCGAATTGGTTGTGTGATGTACATGAGTGCTGTCCAATCCGCGATAAAATAATTCAAACAATTTTGAGACCACACTCCCTATGGCAATTGGCCTGTAGTTGCATTTCGAACCTAAATTCAAAGTTTTCCTTTGGGTGTCTGAACAACAGTTGTACCAATCATATTTGAGGGTAAATAAGCATGCACAAAGCAAGATGTAAATAACAGAGACAATATTACACAAATAATATCATCGCCGTAACGCAGGTGCTCAGATTGGAGGCCGTCTGGTCCAGCAACTTTACGTAACCTTAATTTTGTCATTATTTCACACTTATGCGTTTTATATCGTAAGCTTGCGTTTCCTTAAGCACGCCTTTACCCGGCATTGATCAGTAGTTTGAGCGATCAAGGACTTGTATTGCCGCTATGAGTTCATGTCCCGTTGAAGTCGGATGTTTCAATGTACGCTGCGTTTTTAGAATTTCCATGTCATCGTATTTCAGGCTGAATGGCCCAATTGAGAGCTACAAAGGTTTCGTAGATGCGTTCAGTTGCCCGCTTGGATCGCCCATGAATCCTGGAAAGCAATGTAAATTTTGGTGATTCCATCGCTACGTCTCAAAGTGTAGCTGATCGCCGACAGATTGCGCTACCTCCGCACGAATCCTTTCTAAACATCACTTTCCATCTCTCTATATATTATATCCATCACCCTATCTTTCTCTCTCTGCCACTTTCCCTTTTTCTTCCCTCTTCTCTCCTCTCTCTCACACAGACTCTCGCCCTTGCTCACCCTATCACTCGCTCTGACATGATGGATCAAACTCACTGCACAAAACTTGACTACGTGCAGCGAATAACTGGCCAATCTGTGTGCAATTATATTCGAATTATATACATTTAGAAATCAAGTTGATTTTTACAGACAGTGCAGTAATACCGTAATGACTTACTGATATTTCCTATCGATACAATAATCCTGATATCCGGTTCATTCCCTATAATCTGTAGCTATCTGTTCCATTTATTCAGTTATTCTTGCTTGTGTCGTAATCTTACTCAGACATTGTATCTAACCGGAAATGTACTGAATATCCAGAAAATACATTCGATTATAATAAGCTATCGCGAATCGGGAATCATGAGGAGAAGATGGTGGCCGTTACATTCATCTCAAAGGGAAATAATAATTGATATCTACGATGATTTTAAGAAATAATTTATTTGTATGAATTATTACTACTCTAAATCCATTGGCACACGGAGCTTTCGTATATACGACCCACGCTTCGTCATTTATCATGGATCGATATCTTTTGTAATTCTTAAATGCTGCTACGCTTTGTTATTTTAGTCCATCTACTTAGACTGACTTTATTGCACAAAGGTATTTTCTTGTGAATAAATTAAATTTATGAAGATTGTAACGAAATGTCGCTTTACGAAGACGATGGTGGGCTAACCGTCACCTCGGTGGGAATGATTTTATCCACAGACTCGTAATAGACGCATATGCCTCATGTAAGGATAGCGACGTTGGGTGACCGCTCAGTAGCGGTTTTCACGTGTGAGTTTCGGTGACTCCGAGTTAAATGCTGCGGTAAAACGGATTATATGTCAACTGCTAGCCGGGTCGAAAGCTCCGAGAACAATGGGCCTGAAATCATGCGGCAAGTGCTAGCCCGATCTGCAATAGTGCGTCAGCTGCTAGAAATATTTGGAGAAGTGTGTCAACTGCTAGAAATTCCTCGAACGAACTTGACAAGTGTTTCCGAGGATATGATTGGCTGCTAATCGGTGAGTGACAGACGTCAGTATTCAGAGAGGTAAAAAAAGGCGTATGTAATAAATCAATTCATTTATTTATATGATGAAATACACATTACTCGTCCGATTTGTACTCAAACTCGAACAAAAATCCACAATTTTTCAAATAAGAACACATATCTCTCTCACAGTACATATATTCTAACGCATATTTTTCGAGTTTCCCGTCGATGTCCATGTATTCCCTACGCCTTTTGTAGACATTTTTGCCGTTATTAACCTGCATTATTGACATCCTCGATACGGCCTCCTCGCATGGAAATAAATTAATAACCTCGAACAGATTCGGATGCTGTTTTACAGCTTTTTTCGATGTATTCCATATTTGTCTGAATTGAACCAATCGTTACGGTTTATCTTTGATTTCGGGAATGTTGTAACAATATCGCTTTGATATCAAACTTATAATACATTGACCAGCTGTCTATGAACTAATCGTTAGGATTGTTTTGCGAACACGTGCGTCAACTTCTAGTGCGCTAAACAATGGGATACCGCCCGACCCGAAAACGCGCGTCATCTGCTAGCTTTTTTTGGCTAGCAGTTGACGTGTGTACCCAATATTTCAGATAAATAATTTAGTATGATTATTAAAGAAAAATATGTTTACATGAAAGATAAAAGTAATATCAAAAGGAGATATAGAATCGTGAAATATAATGGAAAATCTCAGGAAGAGATGGTTGAACAATTTAAAAAATAGAAGAGATCAAAACAACTCTATAAAAATAAAGATTAAAAATGTTTCCTCCCAATTTAATCATAAACGACACGAAGATTACGTTATCTCCTCAGCTCCACGAGAATACAGTGTCTGAAAGTAGGCAATTTCCGTTATCGCCAATAACATTTGAAGTTCCATCGTTTGATAATTTTGTAACAAGGACATATAAATACAATCCTCAAAAGTTGACAAATGTAGCAAATATTTTTACCGATTAAAAACTTGTAAATCAATGGCTACAATCTCCTAATATGATACTTTATTATCAACAATTAAATTTTGCCTTTTATTGCGCAACTACTGGCTGTGGAATTGGTTTGGATTTATTAAATATTAATCGCGATATTTTCCCACATATGAAAACAATCAATGGTGTGGATGAATTTGAAAGACCTACTAAATCACATATCGATTATATAAAAAGCATGATTTTTATAGGAATGCTACTCAGATTTCATGTTTACATTACAGTTAGGAGAATTTTGAGCGAATTGAAAATAACTTAACCGAATTAAAAAACTTTGATCCATTAAAAAATCTCTTCGATAATGAAGTCTACGAAAATTTACTGAGAGAGTTTAACATTACGAATGAAGAATTTTGATTTAAATCATATCAAACTTGTGGAACTAATGTGGGAAATGAACTCGAACATAATTTAGGAGAAATATATATGAACGAGAAAAAAATAAAAGGTGGATTATATAATTCAAAACCAGCAGATATTTATGCTTTTTCAACGGATAGAGAGAAAGAAGGGCGTTATTGGGATAAATTCAATCCAGATAAAAATTCCAAAGAGGTAGAAGAAAAACGATTTGGAAATTAGTCTCGATATTATAATCGATGGATAAAATATATAAAACAAGATGTTAAAGATCAATATTTACATTTTATTTTTCAATCTTTACCAGGTTTAACAGAAGCTGGAATTGTGAGAATAAATAAATCTTTAGCAGTATTTGTTTAGTGTATGATTGCGGCACAATTAAGAGTTAGACATTCTATTGTGGGAATTCTCTGATTAGACGCAGTGCAATGTTTTAATGGATTAGTGGAAGAGATGATAATTAGCGAAGAAAATTTAGTAGTTAAATTTGAAAATATTTTATATAAAACGAGAATACTAGACTTTGCAATTAGTCCACATTTAAGGCCTATTCCTTCTGATTTAATCGCAAATATAGAGAGTCTATCAGTTCTCGGTTATAATATTTTTTTTAATTCGGAAAAGATGGTGTCCGTTTCAGTTTCAATAATAATATAAACGACGATAGAATTACAGTGAAACCTGTATAAGCGACCGTCCGCGGGACCGGCGTAAAACGGTCGCTTAAGACAAGTGGTTGCTTAATAGAAATTGGGATATTTTTCCCGTTCGTTACGCTTAGATATTATGCTAACACTGTATAATGATAGATTTTAACTCGGATTTATATCCAAACTGTTTTATTATCGTAATTTCAGTAAAATTTACATGAAACTGATGATGAAAGTCAATTAAAGATGGATTGTACAGTACACCTAAAATTTTAAAAAGTTTAAAAAATTTTTTTTCATATTGCGGTTTCGATATTAATAATAACTTGCAAAGCGCAGTAATGGTATGACACCGTCTAGTGACGCTTTACGGTGGACAACACAATGAATACACGAATACGATAAATTACCAAAATTAACTACAGATAACCAATTGACAATACAACAATAATCAAGATGGAAGAATAATGTGCGTAGTGATTTTTATGATTAATTGAAGGAGAGATTAAATAAATAAGTTTTAATTTCTGATTTGAATGATTTCAGACTACTACATGAACGGATATGGGGTGGGAGGGAGTTAAAGAGCATAGGACCGGCATGAGTGAAAGATCGGTCACCCAGATTAATGTGCTTGGTTTTTGGTGGAAGCAGTCTGATGGATGAGGACTGTCTGGTTTGTCTGGAGGGTTCATGGATTTTGAAGGAGTTCTTAAGATAGAAAGGCGATGAACCATAAATGCGTGTGTGAGTGATAATAAGAATTTCAAACATAATCTTGAATAGTAATGGACAACATTGGAGTTTTAAGAGAACTGGCATAATGTGTTAGCGGTGAGGGGTTTGCTCAGTGACACAAGCGGCTAAATTTTAGAGTTTCTGTAGTCGGGAAATTTCATCGGCGGGGAGATTGAATAATAGAGCGCTACAGATATCAAAGCGAGATAAAGGCATAAGTCAAAGTCAGAGGTACTTAGATTTTTTATCACGTAGATAAAAGAAGGAGGACTTGAAGATGTGTACGATATGGTCATGAAAGGTCAGGTTTTGAATCAAATATAATAACAAGGTTCCTAGCCGAGTTAGAAGGGGGGAATGATCGACCCATGGACATTAATGGATATATGCGGAACTGAAATACGCCGAAAATTAGATAATATGAAAATTAGTTTAGTTTCATCGTGATTAATATTCAGTTTGTTGGTTTTCATCCAAAAAGAGATATTTTTAATACATGCTCGAATAGCATTAATGGAGTTTTGTAAACTGAGAGGATTGTCAACGTCGACAGGAAGCCATATTTGTGTGTCCTCAGCATAGCAATAAAAAGATGGCTTGTGTTTAGCAATGAAATCAGCGAACGGGGTAGTATAAGCGGTGTAGAGTATAGGACCAAGCACAGATAGTTGAGGCACGCCGTATCGCAGGGACCGAGACGATCAAGTACCTGATCCGACGGATACAACAAACGAGCGATCAGACAAATAGGAGCGGATCCAGTCAACAGGAGGTCCAGTGACACCAAAGTAGGTAGAGAGTCGTTGAAGAAGTCGTGATCAATCGTGTCAAAAGCTGCACTCAAATCCAGAACACTTAGAATTAAACCGTGACCAGAATCTAGAGGTGTTGGTTAGGATGCTCTCAGAGATGGAAAGTACAGCTGTCTCTACAGAGTGGTATGATCGGTAGGCTGATTGGAAGGGTAGAAATAAAGAGTGGTCGTCAGTGAGGGAAGGCAGTTGGTGACAAACTACAGGCTCATGGTCTTTAGATATTTTAGATAGGTTTGAGCCGGGTCGAGCGGTCGATATCGTGCTTTTTAATGAGTGGTCGGATAGTCGCAATCTTCATGGATTGAGGGAAATTCCAAATGAGATGCTTAGATTGATGAGGTCGACTATGGAAAAGAGGATTGGGAGTTGAAAGAGCTTCATGAGTAGCAGGGAATGTGAAGGAGTATGATCAGGTTGCATAGCGACAGGTGAGTTGTCAAGTGTATCTATTCTTAATCGAAGTGTCAATTTTATCAGTAAAATAGGAAGCAAAGTTATTGGCAAGTTGAAATTGAGTTGAGTAAGGGGGAAGAATAAGACAGTGGTGGAGGCTAATAACAAAATCGTCGGGATGAGAGAATGGGGTGCAATGAGGTAGAGTACTTGTGATATTTATTAATTCTTGTACATTAATGTGACTGATATTTCTAAAAGATTAAGACTTTGGATTTCGACCAGCTCGTGACAAAAAGTTGAATTTGAAATGAAATGAGTTTATGGTTAGATTCATATTATGGCTCGATGGTTATATTAAACACTATCTCAGGATTTGTGTCTGCGATCATATCTAGAGAGTGTCCCCATTTATGATGGATAAATTAAATTGGTAGAGTAATCGAATTAATTTTTCCACACGAAAAGAAAGATCATCACTGTGGATGTTAATATCGCCGAGAAGAAAAAGATTAGGTATGTAAGTTATACGAATAGAGAAAAGGGCTTGAAGTTAAGTGAGAACCTGTGGTATAGAGTTGGAGGGTGGTCGGTAGATGCAGATGACGAGATGTTTCTTCAAAAGGAGGGATGTTTACAGTTGAACACCTTAAAATCGGGTAGTAATCATGTTAACACGTTATTGGCTGACCAAGATTTCGCCGGATCGGTCTACTCGCACTGCGATCGCAAGACAATTGTTTTTGTCTATAAATGGCACCTGACCATGCTTCACCGTTTCTACATAATTATAATCGCACCATATTATTACTTTTTGTTCAGACTATGTGATAAAATTGTCCGGGTGCGTGTACATTTTGTTGGCCGTGAACTGAAATTCGCTCACTTTCAACACTTGGTCCTGATGCCATTTTAACTGTCTCGGGAAAACAGCCATATCGCTGACAATGTTAATTGATTTAAATTTTTCATGCCTTATTCTAAAGAGAAATAGCTGGCTTTTCTGATGATACCAATATTGTGTATATTTGTTACATTTCCAGTCTGTAGCAAGTGGTCGAAAAAATGCATTTTTTGGGGACGCTCGGTATTAACTGGTTTATTTCAGCCAGACGATTTGATTAACATATCGCGCTACAAACATAATACTAACCTCTACTGTATACGGCTTCATCGATTTAAAACGCATATTTTCTCCATTTGGGAATACGTGGTACGCATATGCAAAAATATTAACAATATATCATAACGTTCCCGCCAGCGAATATATTTTATTAATATCGAACGTTGTATTAATTAAAACTTTTTGAAAAAACAGAGCAAAGACAGCATTATAACGTTGCTTATCGGATAGCATCGATGGTTTAGGCAAGCTCGTACAAAATGCAATTTGATGACATCTTAACGCAGATCGGTCAATTCGGGCGATATCAGAAGATTGCTTTTATTGTCTATGGCGCTGCAATCGCTACGTGCGGATGGCAAGCCGTGCTCATCGTGTTTATTGGAGCATCAACTGCTTTTCGATGCGTAACGCGCACCAATGATTCTCTGTGGATGACCAACTGCAACGATAGCAACATTCGAGAGGAGTGTGTCGAATTGGTGTTCGATCGGTCAGAATTCATCAGTACCATACGGTCCGAGGTGAGTTTGAGGGGAGCTCAAAATTACAGTCCCAGTCTGCGATAGATATATTACGGAGGGAAGGCGAGGATTGAGAGCAAGGAGGGGAGGAAACGAGCAAGGTGAAATACCTTGTCCCCTCCTCTCCCATAAATATTGTCTACAGACTTATCGTATGCACTCTAAATGCCGATTGCGATAGGAGCGCAATACTCGACAGCATAAATGTTCATGGTCACCAAGGCGTCATGTCAAATTATCTGCCATTATGAATAGATGGCTATTAATTTACCTTAAGCGCACATGTGCACTGCAAAAGTGCTCCTCAAGTTATTGGAAAAGAGATCCATTTGACTTTGTAATACATTTTGAATATATCTATAATATTACTGTTACTACATACTACCTGATATGCGTTTTTCAACAGTGGCATCTCGTGTGCGACCGCGACTACCTCGTGGCTATGGTACAGACTGTCTTTATGTCTGGGTGGCTCATCGGCGCAACTGTCACTGGATACATTTCAGATCGGTGCGTATGGCTAACGTCTCGAGATCAAAAATAGTGTCATTTGGAAATATACCGACTCCTCAAAAGCGAATATCGGACATCTTACATCACATTCACTTTTGTATAACAAAACTTTTTTTCGATGTTCCTAAAGCACGTTGTTACGTATATAAATTAGCAAAAAAAATTCAATGACCCAAACTCACTCACCGATTATATTGTTTTGTGTACTAAAAAGTGAACGTACAAACGAAGTATAAGTTTAATGTAGAACATTTTCTAATTTTCAATTGAGTTGTGATAGTCGCTGCACCTCGACAGATTTGGGCGTAAAAGAAGTTTAATTCTCAGCACTTTAGCTCTGATCTGCTCGTCTTCCGGTGCCGCTTACGCGCCCTGGTACGCTGCTTTCACTGCGCTCCGTTGCATTGTGGGCTTCACGGCGGGAGCTGTCTATACAATATCGTTCGTGCTACGTGAGTAGAGTTGACACTGTTCTACTGTATAATCATGTGACACTCGTCCCCAAGGTAACAGTGCAGTGGTTTGAAGTTTGAAACCTCCCGCCAATCGACTTTTCTGCGATCATCCTTAGCAAGTCATTTATTGCAGATTGCTGTAGTAAACCGTCTCCAAAATTGGTGTATTCTCGATATTATCCCTAGCGGGGTGATGTGTGAGTGTCGAAGTTATTGTTTATGCGCTGAATACCTGCAAAAACATTTCACTCTTAACCGTAAAGCTAGCTAGGGATATTTAAAAAATTCAATGCTTGTTAGTGATGTGCGTTGTGGTAAATTTCCATGAGGTAATATTGTATGGGCTCTACTAATTAAATCTTTTCCCTTTTATTTTCCTCGTGATACTCTCCTTTAAAAGTAATGGAATGCCTAGACGATATATTCGATTGGATGACCGCAAATAGACTCAAAATTAATCCAACAAACACGGAACTTTAGCTTGTCTCTCCGCCTTTTGCGTCTTCTCCACCAAAGATCTCTGTAACGAATAAGGACACAAGTTCGTTACCTTGAAGTTATATTTCACAAACATCTCACTTTATGTAATTGCGAAACATTAGATCAATATCACGTTATCTCTCTCTAGAACTCTGTGAAACAATTATAATACATTCTTTCATCACACGCAAAATTAATAACTGCAACTCCCTTTACGTTAATCGTTCATCATACGAACCCCGCCGACTCCAGAAACTCCACAACAGTATTTATTGAATCAAATATATTTGATTTCATTTCATTTTATTTCAGTGATTGAAGTGACAGGTTCAAAATACCGCATCTACGTGGGACTCGGGCTTTCAGCATGGTATGGTTTTGGGATGAGCAGCACGGCTGGACTGGCGTATGTTCTGCGAGACCATCGCCATCTACAGCTCGTCGTTGGACTTTTACCGATTGTTTTTCTAGTGGTATTCTCGTGAGTTTCGTGGAATAAGTTTAAGAAACATTCTTATCAGATTGGTCGCAGGAAGAAATTCTACATTATTTAATCGACCATGTAATTGAATACTTACTAACTTTTACATAAAATACACAGCCAATGCTTGCGATCATTCTGAACGTCGACATACTCGTTTAGTTTATCAGATATCACTTGTTTCAGATTCATGCCCGAGTCTCCACGATGGCTCCTCTGCATGAACAGAAAAAGCGAAGCGGAAATAATCATAAAGAAAATTGCATCGTATAACAGGAAGGAAATCGACTTAGACGAGCTGTCACTGGTGCCTAAGTTTGATATTTTAATAAGACTCAATGCAATGGTTTTAATCATTCTTAATAATGTTAATGCGAATTCAATAATTCAATAAATAAACATATATTGCATTCATTTATCTTGGGCGGAAAAATTGAAACAACTTTTTCTTTCGGACTGCAGCATTTCATAAATCTTATAGCGTCATAGCATCACCACGTGTCTCCATTTGCAACATAACCATTGCTATAGGAACAGTCACTAGAGGTTGCAATATTTTTGTCACGTGACTAACATCGGAGGTTGCCTATTATAGCGATGATATGAGATTTTATTGACTGAACTTCTCACATAAAAGACTTGCGATTTGCTTTGTGTTCGTGTGTAGTTTAAACTTAAACAGATACCGTTAAATGTCATTATGCCATTCAACATGTAATTTAGACCAATATTTCCTAACTTTGATTGTTATCGTCAAACTCTGTTACAATGACATTGCGTTCCACAAATTTAAGAGCCACTACCTATTTTTAATACTGTTAAATGGAAGTTACAATATGCACTATAAATGAAAGCATCGTGAACACACAACGACAGTATTTCCTCTAGTAGGATTTCATAGTCGCTTCACTGTTCTCTGTGTCTCTAACAATTTCTAATCACGAATTAAAATGACAATATTTTGGATATTATTTTTATTGGTAATTTTTCTTCAGGATGCGACAGTTCAGTGCGTCTCGACCTCCGCGAATATTCTAGATCTTGTCAAGACACCGAATCTACGCCGTGTGACATGCGTCATTTTCTTCAATTGGTCAGTATTGTCACGTGACAAATAGTCACGTTCAGATTGGTCGGATGTCGTTGATGTCTAAAGATTCAATTAACTCGATGAAATCGGGACTTTATTCAGAAACTCATGTAGTTGCTCAACGAGACAGTATGTTTGTATATACATTGAAATATCAGGAACTGTGGCGCAAATACCTTAAGTTATTGTGGTAGTTAGGTCTTACCTGTAGCGGTTTTTTTGGGGGGGATTGCCTTAAACACAGCGGGTGATATGTAGGGGCTGGTAGCTACGACGTTCCTGTATTTTGGATGCTTTTTAGGCAGTCTGTTCCTCTTCTCATCCCGGCATCTCATTGTTAACAATACTAATCTGTCACAAATTCCGCTGAAATCGTGTGATGAATGTAGGCTGTGTGTTACCGTCTGCCGTTTGCAATCGGTTGAGCGAATTAACGAATGTCAACTGTCGCAAATTTTAACTAAGATTTTCTCCATGATGATGATGAATAACTTTAATACGTTGTTTGTGTTAACCACAGCGCACAGAGGGTAAACATTTTTTCGGGGTCAGCCATCAAAACCTTCGTGTTGATACATGCACGTGTATGTAATAATCACGATAGTAAATGTAATTATAATGATAATGATGACGATGAAAATGATGATGATGAGGATGACGACGAAGATAATGACGATGACGACGACTATCATCATTTTTGTAAGCTACTTGATGATGCTCGTCTCCATAATTCTGATATAAGAATATTGAAGATCACCTACGCCATGTACAGAAATGACTTGTCATGCGCTATTCTATTATGGGCGACTGTGAATGAGTTAGTTGGTGTGCTCCTCTATTTTCTTTCAGGTGTGCAATATCGTTAGTTTACTACGGGATCACACTGAGCGGGGCATCAATGGGCTCGAATCGCTTTCTCAATCTTTTTCTATTTTGCTTCGTCGAGATCCCAGGCTGCTTGTTGGGTTATTTCGGCATTCACTGGTTAGGACGAGTGAAGCTTATCGCCCTTGCGAACATCGCCGGTGGTTTGTGCTGCGTTGCCGGTTCAATTCTTATTGAAAATGAAGGTAATTATAGTGCGTGTATATGGAACCTATTTTTTAGATACCTAGTCCGAGCTAGATGTTCCAAGAACTTAGATCTAGCAATGAGATTGGAGATAACGACGGGCGACAAATTCCGATTACCTATCAATTACAAATGTGTTGAATTGTCGCCCCTTCTCATAATTAAAGATAAAACATATGAAACTGTGACGCGACAGGCGTGAAAAGCGACGGTTTTTTCAATGCATACGATGAATGGACTGTGGGAGTGGTGTGTGCGTACGCGTGCGCATGTGTGTGCGACAATTCATTTGGTATGGCCGTTTCGTTGAGGTTTGGCTTTTACCCATATTTTTTAAGAGATTGGAGACATGGTGTTCCGCAAAAGAGATACGTAATGCTCCGCCATACTCCGCATTATGAGTACAACAGCTGTCTACTCATCGTATTACTGTCGTGTATACTACCCATACAGACCTGAACTGGCTTCTCGTGACGCTCTCCATGTGCGGGAAGCTCACCATATCCGGTTCCTTTGCCGCGATCTATCTCTACACCTGCGAGGTGTACCCTACAGTGATGAGAAATATCGGCCTGGGTACCTCATCGACGTGGGCCCGTGTCGGGGGTCTGCTCGCCCCTCAGATCGCTAGAATCGTTAGTACCCCATGACATGCGTAATTTTGAAGTGTATAGAAAAAAATCTCAGAGATAATCACAAATATGTGATAAATTAGTGAATATTTTCTACGTTCACGTCATTTTTGCATAGTATGGAGAATGGCGTGAAATATAAATAATTGGATTCGAGCATCGATGTGGCCATAGTGATAGGTGGGGTCGACTTCATCGGCCGGTTCCACGAAGAGATCGACGCGTTAGATTGTTGTGCGAATAAATGAGTGTGTCAAATTCTTTTTGGGGATCGTTTTGCCGAATAATTTGATCGTAAAATATAATAATCATGGCACGTAAAAGCACATTTTAGTTTTACGGCGTTTTACGTCACAAACTTGAGTGGTCGGGCGTTGCTGTAAGATTCCCGAGCACCGAGTATCTGTGAGGTGCCCAGTCGTGACCTGTGTACGTCCTCTTTACAGGCGGTCAGCCGTCCAGGAATGTTATACCCTCGCCGTTACGCTATACGTATTTTGAGCGTTGGATACGTTCAAATGTCCAACCCAAGTTATTCGAAAGTTATTCGTAATAATAGAATACCATATGAGGACTGATTTCAGGGGTAGGCGTTACCGTATAGTACTATAATGTTAAACCTGATGTAAGGGAACAGTTAGCGTAGTGATTATAGCGAGCGTTTGACGTTGAATACTGTGGTCGCTGGTTTAATTCTTAGTCAAACCAGTATATATACCCTGGTGTTTTTCGGCCTAAAAACGCTTCAGTTTAGTTAGGGTTTTTAGCGCTGATGTTTGCCGTGCTTCAGATGTATGGTCTTTGTGTCGCCTACCTCCCAGCAATGTCGCTATTTATTGTTAATCACCATGACGTTTTGATAGACTTAGCTGAGTGTGCAGCCGGTTTAGAAGCAGTCACGTGAATATAAAGAGGTTAATTGTCTGTCAAGACAAATCTTTCCCCCACTCCTAATGAGTAAGGCCACTCAAATTGTCGTGTTTGTATAGGACTAATGATGGCTCGCGCAATAATTCACTTGGTAATCGGCTTATAAATACATACATCTACTTAAAGTGAAATGTTAAATTGTCTCTTATAGCGCAGTTATCAGTGGGTAAACTTTCCACCCCGCTGTACAATGCGGCTAAAATTGAGATATACAATTGTAAAAAACTATATAGCTACTTAATATACTAAAGAAACGCATGGCTCATACACTCGGATGTAACACTTTAATCCTGCATTTCTAATCTTGAATATCCTTGTTAAAGTTTCCCACGGGGCGAGTTAGAGGAGATATCGTCATCGGCCAAACAACTAACAAGCGCGCATGCGTTAAGGGGGCGTGGCCTTGGACATCGTGATAGCATAGAATAGAAATAATTTTGGTTGCTGAGTTTTATACACACAAAACTAAGGAATTAATGCGTCATTCAATTGAAATCAGTGTATCAAATGATATTGCTTCGGCTGCCGTGTGGCTCGAAGAGTGTCTCGTGTCATTGGATCGCTCGTTGAATACATCAGTATGTCGTTTTGCCAGGGCTACGTATGGTCTCTGCTTCCGTTCATGGTGTTCGCGATTTTATCGATTGTTGCGGGACTTCTGATCATTCTGGCACCCGAAACTCATGGTAAACCGCTCCCCGAGACCGTTGAGCAGGGAGAAGTCTTCGCCCAACTTAGTAGGCTGTAAGTACGCCTTGTGTAATGGACGAGTTAAAAATGAAATATATGTACGGCAAACATTGTGAATACACTGCGATAAAATCTGCTCACATGTGTTTTTATTGATAGCTACTGTATCTCGATTAATTCATCATCCCGTAGCGGCTGAGAAGCAAGATTTCTGAATATATAGTAGTCTAAAAAATTGTTGCCTCGTGTAAATTTGTGGATATGTATAGCCAAAGAACTATCATGATTAATCATTATGTATCAGACCGCAATAGCTAATCCTAATAGTTTTGTGGCAGTTTAGAGAGCTAACACAATTATGTCGTTTTCACCACCTGGTCATTATTTTAGTACCGAGTACTCGGAATTGCTTATGTCTCATCTACGACGTTACAGTAGGACACATGAAGCAGGAATTTCATCACAAGAGATCACAGCTGCATATATAACATCTCTTCTCGGCCCACTTCTTTTCACACTCTATCTCTCTCCATTGGGAGATCTGCTTCGTCAGCTTAACCTTCACCTCCATTTTTTTGCTGATGATTATCAGATTTATGTTCCTTTTGACAACAGCACTGATACCTCTGCTGTGTGATGGTGTATTCTACTCCCTGTGGGTCATCAAAGAGTGGATGTCACAGAATTTTCTTAAACTCTATTGATGATAAAACTGAGGTTTTCGTTATTTCTCGCGAGCTGCATACCCACAGTATTCCTCAGTCTTGGCTCTCATTCTCTCGTTGCGTCAGATACAGCCAGAAATCGCGGTGTTATCTTTCTCTTTCTGATCACGGTGAATCTGTATGTCGCTCTTGTTTCATCCAGTTTTGCTATATAAGACGCACCAGACCGTAGATCTCGCATGAGATCGCTGTTACCATTGTCTGTTCGTTGATTTTATCCCCTCTCGACTACTGTAACTCTCTGTTCGTATGCGCTCTTATCTTTTAGGGAGGTATCAGCGTGTTGATAATCAGTTATTATCGCTTGTTCCAGTCAATGTGGTGTCCCTCAAGGGTCCATTCTCGGACCCTTGCTCTTCACTCTTTATACTGGCCCTCTTAGTGACATATTTAATAAACATGGTACGTATCAGTCATCACATCTATGCTGACGATTGCCAAATTTAGCTACCCTTCAATAGTGATGCTGATGCCTTCTCTGCAGTTACGAAATTGTCTTGCTGTGTCACGGAAGTTCGAGATTGGATGTTTGCAAAACCCCTTAAGTTACATGGTGACGAAACTGAGTATATTGTCATTCATCGCGCACTCAGACTATTCCATCATTTTTTCTTTTTCCATAGGTGATGCCTTGATCAGTCCTTCTTCTGCTAAAAAATCTGGGAGTCATATTTGACAAATATCCCAATCTTAAATCCCACATTGACAAAGCATGTCCATTGTGCTTTATCCATTTGGTTTATATCCGCAGAATTCGTCCTTACATTTCATGGTCTGTTACTCACTCTATTGTTTGTTCGCTGATAATCTCTCGCCTTGACTACTGTAACTCGCTCCTTCTTGGTTTGCCCATATTCTTATCTGTCGGCTTCAACGTGTTCTACATCCTACTGTCGTGTTATTTTTCAGTTGTCACGTCAATACCATATCACTCAGTGTCGTCAGCAGCTTCACTAACTACCTTATTCTCACAGAATCAACTGAAAAATACTCACTTTTATGCACCAGGCTCTTTGGAACCAAGCACGCCCTATATTAACGACATGATTAATTTTTACTTCCCTTCTCGCACACTCCGTTCTTCTGATAAAAATCTCGCTTATATTCCAAAAGCTCGCCTAATTTACACAAACAATCGCTCATTCTCTACTGCTGGACCCATATTATGGAACGCCCTCCCCATCTGTCTTCGTTCAGTCGCTGACTGCATTTCAGAAACGGCTGAAGACTCATCTTTTCTCTCTTGCCTATTATTGGTCGCTATCGTGCTGTGTGTTGCTAAGAGTATTCTTCTTCTTTATCTAGCATGCACTGCAGTTAATGTTTCTCTTTGGTAATACCAATCATTAATCTTTCTGTACAATATTATATTAAGTCTATGCAGTATATCTGTTAACAGGTCGGTCACAATCTGTGTATGAATGTTCTGCCACCTATCATTATAATCTTCTACTTAGTAAAACAGCCATTGAGCACGACGTTGATAGTGGATTTTGGCGGGATACGAATGAAAATTACTAATGAATATTAATATTACTAAACTGTCGCAGTATGATGATTCAGTCAATCGCATAAAATGAAGACATTATAATTCCAAGACAAACACAGTCAGACAGCCTCACAGACAGACCACTCTTAGCAAGATGTTGGCTTCGCTATTATACTTAAAATAAGTTAATGATACTTTTCGATTTTTTTATATTGCAGAGAATGGTGCCGAAAACAGCCCACGATAATAAAAGACCCAGAAACTTATGGTTCGTTGGCCGAAACAAACTTGGGAAATTAAACACGAAATCAGTACATTGTATTGTCGGATTTCAATAAAAAACTGAAAAAAAAACTCCAGGTGCATGTACTCAAATCTTTGTAAAGGTTAGAACGTATAATTGTGTTGAACACATAGCTGAATGATTGGTGATGCGTATTAGATAATGATGGAGGCAGCTATTGTAGTGGTTAGAGCGTCAAACTTTAAATCAAGGGGGCCCTGATTCAAATCCCGCTCTAACCAGTATACTAACTGTGGCGTTCATAGGGCTGAAAGCGCCTTAAACCCCATTGCCCATGGGGTCTGGGTAGCCCTTGCAGTGTGTGTTAGGGCTTTTTCCCTCTGACGTTTGCTGTGATTCAGATGCTCTCTATAATTATGATCTCTAAGTCGCTTACCTCTCCGCTACGTCATCATCTCATTGTAAATAACCATTGACCTTTTATAGACTTAGCGGAGTGTATGACATATGTAGCTCGTATGTAGACATTAGGAACCAGTGGCGTGAATGAGAAAAGGTCAATTGTCTGCCCAGACTCGGTGGGTTTTTCACATAAGGTGTTTCCCCCACCCCTTATAAGTGAGGCTAATCAAAATTGTCGTGTTAACCACATAGGCTACACAACGAGGCCTACACAACGATTACTTCGGTAGTCAGCCTATAAATGAATAATGACGATGTCAGTAAATAGGTAGCCTGTTGCTCATTTACCAATGATTTATAAATTTAGAAATATATTTTAAAATGGACAGAAGGTCAAGTGTGAAGGATTGTAGAGCCGAAGTTAGCTAGAATCCGGCTCGGTTTTAACGTAAATATCTTCAGGAAAACCGATGTACTTCGAGTATTGTACTTTAAAACAACCGCGAATGAGTGCGTTTTATCACATTTGTGTGATTTTTATTCAGTTAAAATTATTTTACGTTGTGTGTTATGGTGACATGGTGGCACTCTCGGTCTTATAATCTATTCCTGGCTTTATTTTGCTGATTTCGTCTGCTTCTAAGAATATAGAAATTTACTCATTAACAAACCACTCAAGCTTAATGATTCCCTCACCCGTTAAAACGAGTTTTGAAGTGAAGTCAAAAAGGCAAAAGGCTTCTCGAAAGCTTATCAATGGTAAAATGAAAAGATGCGTTCCTTCCTCAAACCGTACCCAATAAGTAATAATAAAAAACAATATAATAACAAAAACGATAATAACAACAATAACAACAATAATAACAAAAACAATAATAACAACAGTAACGACATACGCCAACAGTCCAACAATAATAAAACAAGCAACAATAATAACAACAACAATAAAAACAATAACAGTAAAAATAATAACAATAATAACAACAATAACAATACTAACAACAATGACAATAATAACAGCAGCAATAAGAACAATAATAATTACAACAACAACAACAATTATAACAACAATAACAATAATAAATAGTAAAATAAATAATAAATAAACAATATTAACAACAATAAAAACGACACCAACAACAATAACAATAGGAACACAAATAACAATAACAACTAGAATAAGAATAACAAAAACAGCAACAATAATAATAACAACAACAATAACAAACACAACAACAAAAACAATAACAACAACAATTACGACAGTAACAACAACAATAACAAGGACAACAATAATAACACAAACAAAAACAATAATAACAACGACGACGACAACAACAACTAAACATCAACAATAACAACAACAACAATGACGGCAACAACAACAACAACAACAACAATAATAATAATAATAATAATAATAATAATAATAAAAATAAATAATTCAATGAGAATGCTTGAGGGTGATGAGGGAGATGAGGGAGATGAGAGGGTGTCATTTCCATCTCACTAATTTTGCTATTAATTACGCATTTGCCCTATCATTGCAGGAGACTAGGAATTGTGCATGGCGAAACTCCAGTGCCAGTACTAAAATGGCTAAATATATATAATACAAAAAAATCCAAGTACATCATTGTAAAAAATTATAACATCGCCGTTTTTTGCGTAAAACAGTGATATAAAGTGATTTGCAAATGATATTTAAAAAAAGGCATCCTGCGCTTGAACTGTGTCCAAACGATTTGCTGGCGGAGCCGTTCCCCGCTGAGCAATAGAGAGACGACTGTCATTTTTCGGAGGGGTCATGAAATAACAACAAGAGTGCGGAGTCACGTGTAGCTGGTCGCGCGCTAAATGGAAGCCAGTCCGCGACTTTGGAAAATTCCTGATAGAAGGCTCTTTAAGTCTTACGCGGATGATTAGGTTTATTCGACGTAGAGCACTGCTCCACATACGCCTGGTGAATCTCACGAATGAGGATGCCATAGCCGCCGAGCTAGGTTGAGGCAAAGATTACGTCGTATATCGTCTGATTCCTCAGAAAATGATGCGATTCACTGCGATTTCGTAACCCTAATGCAAGTATCGAATACAGTAGATGAGGGAGTGTCATTTCCATCCCACTTATTTTGCTATTAAATACGCATTTGCCCTACCAAGTTTTCGTCGTATATCGTGTCACCTTCATGTTTCGAATTGTACAGTGTGGTGTAGTCTATTCGCTAATCACAGTGTGGTGTAGTCTATTCGCTAATCACAATGTGGTGTAGTCTATTTGGTTGAGATTCAACACACGTGTGGTAAATTAAATCGCCAGTCGTTTTCTGTAATATATATATTAATATGACCATCGCCACAGATTTTTTCTTTAACGCAACACTCTCCATACTTACCTTCTTATATTCTGCGTCTCTCTACCACCGACGTATGGCACCGGGCGAAGTATTTCTAAAAACCTGACTTAATGCTTAACCTCGTTAGTGTATAAGGTGCGAAGTAACGACGTTACTTCATATCGAGCGTGTCAGACACTTCTCGAGTGTTTCATTGGTTAAAATTCATTTAACTCAATTCTGTGAGGTCCCGGTTCGTCTGACGTTTTGGTTATAAATACGGGTCACCTCCAGATCCGCATATCGTACAGATGCTATAGACACGCCCTACCGTCACGTTGCCGTCAGATGTATCAAGCAGACCACAATGTCTTATTAAAAGCAGTCGTTCCTGATTCGTATCTGTTGATGTTGATTCTGTTATATCATACGAGAACACCCAGTTAAGTCATTATACATAACTCTCCACCCCATCAACAGCGGCTTTAATCATTTTATCGATTGAGAATTTATTAACCACGTTTTTTCAATGATAGTCTATCCCGAGAGTATCATACTGACGATAACGATAATGCTAAACGACAGACTTAATATTATTCACACAAGATCGTTAATGCTATTTATCATAATGATTTTTATACGATACAGCATTCAAAAATTACATATGAATACATGCTAATAATGGTGGGAAATCAATAATCTAGTTACTATGGTTTCATTCATATCAAACGACTATGTGTATAGGATGGGATATAACAGACTAAGGAACAACGAAAAACTATCTATGCGCTGTCACACAGAACGTTATTGACGTTTTAGCCACCCGATTTGATCCGCTAATACATTGCACGTTAGTGGACATGAATTTGAGAGACTGTTCACCTGGATATTTGTCAAATTTTCAAATAAACATGTTCATTGGTGATAGTTTGAGTACGCCGTGGATTCGGTGTTTGTAGAGTTGTCGGTTATTATGGATGAAATTTTCTGATTTATTTAAGTTCGTCTATCTATCTATCTATCTATCTATCTATCTATATATCTATCTATCTATCTATACATCTATCTATATACCTACCTATCTATCTACCTATCTACCTACCTATCTATACATGTATCTATCTATCTACCTACCTATTCACCTACCTACCTGCCTACCTACCTACCTACCTACCTACCTATCTATCTATCTATTTACCTACCTACCTATCTATATATCTATCTATCTACCTATCTATCTACCTACCTACCTACTTATCTATCTATCTATCTATCTATCCATCCATCCATCCATCCATCCATCCATCCATCCATCTATCTATCTATCTATCTATCTATCTATCCACCTACCTACCTACCTACCTACCTAGCTACCTATACATCTATCTATCTATCTAACCTATCTATTCACCTACCTACCTACCTACCTATATACCTACCTATTCATTCACCCACCTACCCCTACCTACCTGCCTACCTACCTACCTATTTATCTAACTATCTACTTATCTACCTACCTAACTTCCTACCTGTTTACCTATCTATCTATGTATCCGTCTATTCGTCTATCTATCCGTTTATCCATCAATCAAATATATCCATCATCTATCTTTTTATCCATATAAGTATCCGGTTGTCCGTTCGTCGGTCCATGCGTCTATCCGTCTTTCTATCTCTAGTGCTGATTACTTAGGTAATCTTTTTGTAGACCCGTTGGCTCTTTAATAATTCGATATTAGTATATGCTTGTACGAAACCTTAATACACTTGATATGTCAATAAATCCACAAAAACATTCCTAGAACATATCCGATAAGACAAGCCACTTTAATAGTGTGCAAAATTCCCCCCCCCACCCCATGGTAATAGAAAAACATGTTCAATATCATAAAAAATATCTTAACTTTTTGAGAGTGTCATCCTAGTCAATACTGCCGAGTGCGTAAGAAAATGGGCGGTTTTTTTTTCGCGCTCTGTAAAAAATCGCCATAATGTGAAATTGAAAACATCCCTAGGCTTTGAACTTTGACATATTTTTGACTCGAAGATATGAACTAGGTACGTACGATATCAAAATTTATTGCAAATGAAGTTGGTCTATTGGATACCCTTATATGTTTTTATTGTCTTTTTATTAGCGTCCTTTTTGCTGTAATACATGCTGATAGTACCGCCTATATGGAACATGGTTATTCGATAAATCAATCAATCAATCGACTAATCAATTTATTTATGAATTAATCAGTCAATAAAGTAATTATGATATCGATGATATCGAAATTTACAAAAATGACGCAAGAAAAAATTATATATTAATATCACACAGGTATAACTAATATTTTTTGGTTCACAATATAGACTGCCATTCTGTGATCTAGGGTTGTGCCGGACTATATTAGTGATATTCTTACTAATACAATATTTTCTGTACTTTCTTGGTTTTTGGAGAAAAAATCTTATGCATACGGTTGTATACGTTTCAACATCATATCGTGCAGGACATGACAGTTAAGTATCGATTAGGCATTTTAGCGTATTCCTATACACTTACACACGCAGTAAGCAGATGAATTGAAGTCTTGAGTGCATTTATTAGCAAGTGATACTGTCGTCCGGGACTTTGTGAGCGTACGAACGAAAACCAATAACGCGTTAAATCGGTCAACGTTCATAATACCTACAGATTACAGAATGCAGTTTGATGACGTGTTAAAGATGATAGGCGAATTCGGGCGATATCAGAAGATCGCTTTTATCCTCTATGGTGCATCAGGCATTTTATGTGCCTGGCAAATTGTGTTGATAGTGTTCATCGGAGCACAAACCACCTTCCGATGTGCGTCGAGCTCTAACGAGTCGGTTTGGACCGAAAGCTGCAATGCCAGTACTGTTGGAGAAGAGTGTGATGAGTTCGTTCACGACCGGTCCGAATTTATCAGCACCATACGTACCGAGGTGAGTTTTCATTGGTCTGGTTATTATAATTGAAACTACACGGCTATGTCTGTTAAATGCAATTGGTTCACTATCAGTATGTTAACTCCCAAAGAGAGAGATGTACCTCATTTTAGGTGTACACCAAGGGTCCGTTTGGGTCCTACTTTAGTCATCATTTGCAAAAATGACATTTGTAAGACATCTAATTTGCTTGAATGCTTACTCTATGCCGATGATCCCATTTTGATTGATTCTAGTAATTCCATTGAATATGTAAGTTCAAATTAA
This sequence comes from Epimenia babai, assembly GCA_011762755.2. NCBI lineage: Eukaryota > Metazoa > Mollusca > Solenogastres > Cavibelonia > Epimeniidae > Epimenia > Epimenia babai. The sequence goes on from WURV02209165.1 coordinate 23,567, forward strand.
TGAGCAATTTACATTTAATACATGGTTCCAAGTCAACAAGCTATCGCCCAATATTTCTAAATCGAATTTTATGTTATTTAGTCACAAATCACAAGGTAACGTCCGAATAAAGATAAGATAATATTGACATCAAACAAGTTCACAAAGTTGAATATTTAGGAAAAATCAGAGACGAGAAATCAGCATGAAACCAGCATCTGCAATACTTAGAAACTAAACTGGTCAAAAATCTCTTTGTTATATATCGATGTAATATTTGTTACCCCTCAAAAACTTCAAAGTGTTTCATTATACACTAATCTTTCCACACTTTTAAAAGCGCAGAAATGTGTACAACACGTTCGAATCTAAATTAAATAAACTGATTATTTTTCAACAGGGTGTCGTTAGATATTTTAACAAGAGTAATTACTCAGACCATACTAACCTATTAAAATGTAAACACATTAAGGATTTCCATTTTACGATGAAAGATGCCGAGGCGTACTGACTTCTACCAACATTAGTTATACTGTCTTCATTGCGTGTTTATTTCTATCATATAGTATATAATCATAATATACCTAGATAGTCGAAAAGCGTATTCTTCTTCCAAAAGGTATTCCTTAAATTTGGTTATGATCTAAATGTGCATTTTTCACATATATTTCGTTGGTAAATGCATAATGTGTGCACTAAAATATTACTATTTAGTTGTGTACAATGTACAGTCGTGTGATTTTTGCTGCTCACCGTCCTTAAGCGAGCCTTTCCAATCAGATTTCTGAATTAAGAATTACGTACTTTGTCTTGTAAAATCATTTAAGTATACTCTTTATATATAATTTTATTTTTGTTTTTCTTAATGTCCGATATGAAGGTTTTAAATTCATGAGGGTGTGAAATTCACACTTCTGGCACCTCTTTTCAACACTTCTCTCAGGTTTATCTGCAAGGTTTTAGCGGAGGCATGTGTCGGTCCTGTGCACGGGTTGTCACTGTGTGGCGGCCTGTACCATGTCGTCTGTTGGCTGCACCAGTAGCATGATAGCGATTCCAAGCACGGGAGATGACACTTTGTTACATACCCATCTCCTGAGCCGTATGTCGCTGGGACATGCCTGCCTCTGTCATGCCTATCTCTCTATTCAGATCTCTCGTCAAATGGAGACGATTATGTGTATTAGCTTATATTAAACGGGTGGTCCTTAAGAAGTTCTGAGTAGTTTATTACACCAGTGTATCGGTCCATATTTCAACTTCTGTGTGTATATGTGTACTTTGCATAATTCCGCCACTATGAGTGATGTCATGTGTTTTTTACCAGTGGGACCTCGTGTGCGACCGTGACTACCTGGTCGCTTTGGTGCAGACGTTCTTCATGGCAGGATGGCTAGTCGGCGTCACTATCTCCGGATATATTTCGGACAGGTGCGTACGTAGCTGATCGCTAGGGATTTTGTAATAAGACCATCCCACACTACAGTCACATTATTATAGCGCAACGAATTCCTCAGTCACATCCACTGACTTACATAAAGAGACGTCTATGACCCACATAGATTCCCGTCTACTCGCGATATTCGACCGTGCACCGTAAACCGTAACTAACTGAAGTTTTCCGCTCGATCAGTCACGGGGATATAATATGATAAATGACATTAACCCCATAAATTATTAGTGCGCAAGTACGGAGATTTGGGTCATCCCATATAGTGGAATACAAAAAAGTGACACCTTTTGACTAACTGGTAATAAGATTATTAATATGACACAATATATGATAAATAAAGACCCAACAACGTCGTATCAGACCTGTCGATATCTAGTTTGGACAAAATTGAAGCTGCTGTAGCTGGTGTACGTTATTTCCGAAAACAACCAAACTAAGTGAATAGACAACAATAGGAATGTAATACTAGTAGGCAGTGTCCCCTACCCGAGTATCGTGACAGCATTACAACGCCTTCTGTAAGTCTGAACCAATCTTGAGCTGGGGAATATCCGCCATTCATCGACAATACCAGTACTGAGCTTATTCAGGCGATTTCGTTGGTTGATCCTGCTGATAACAATAGCCTTTTTTATATCCCAAGGACGTTCTGTAGGATATAAATCTGGAGAATATGACGACCAATCCATCCTCTCGATTCTGCCATCTTCAAGGCACCTGCGGCATTATCGTCCATTGAGATGAACCTATTACCTGCCCCTTCTTTGCTTTCACAAATCGATCCATAATCTCATCCATATACCAGCGACCAGTATCCGGAGTCGACGTTTGGAGCGAACTGTCTGATAAAACTGTTTACTAAAACAAATTTGATACTATAAAGGCATTATAAACCGCATTCTTCAGAATCGTCGTGTTTTCGGAGAATTTGGAAGCTTGTACTGCCTTGGATTGGATGACTGTTCCATTAGCTTTGAACACGCTTTTTTGGTCTTCCATAAGATTCTCTTAACTTACTCTTTTATTCTCGCCATCATTCATTCTAGTCGTTGCTTCCTGGCAGATTTGGCCGCCGGAAGACGCTACTTCTCTGTTCGTTCAGCATGGTCATCGCATCCGTCGGGGCCGCGT
>WURV02209166.1:0-11140 GCA_011762755.2 Epimenia babai
GCTAGCTTTGTAAAGGGCCAAGAATGGCCTATCACAACGATTACTTCGGTAATCAGCCTATAAATACAATACAATAGCACAAGACTTTATTTTGAGTTTGCACTAGCGTGACAAAACGTCACTAGCTGTGTATGTTTCAATAATGCATCTTATTTTACAGATTTTCACCACTTGACGACCCCAAAACCAGTGATAATCAACCCCATTAAAGGTATGTAAAGCAATAGGCCGAGTTTAACCCAATTGTATAATTGTATAACAGGTAAAGGATAAATACAACATTTATCAACCGAACCGCAACTATCAGCCAATAAAGGCTCTCAGATGCGGTTTACAATAAATGTTTATCGCAGCTATTCAGCGTAGATACAAAAGCTTTGACACAAATATGTTACCTGTCAAAAGATAATACTGTCAAACTTATACTCATTCTAGTGACAGGTTTACTCCAGCAATCAAGCATAAATGATCTGTTGTGGATCATCCCAGAAAAGTTGACCGGTGGGCAGTTTCGAACCCGGCATTTTGAGGAGTGTCAACTGCTCCTACTACTCGATTAACTCCTTACCGATGCAGTGGTCTAACCCATCTCTGGTCTGTTACAAAGCTAGCCTTTGAAGATACTGTGGGTTAGATGATGTAATTCAATATGGTCAACCTCTTTTAATATCGTGAAAAAATTGACTTTGAGCAACAGCAAACTGCCATATTTAGGCTTAGTTCGTTTACAATAATCCTAACATACAGCCAAGTATTTCACAATTCACTTCATCCGTAATATGAGACAATTATCAGATGATAAGAGAGTGAAGTGCGAAAAAGGCCATTTAGACAGAATTTTTAACCCAATTATGTCAGGAATGTAGCCATTACGCAATCACACCGCAATGACTACTTAAAACATCACGAGCAGATGAATGGGGGTTCAGGTGATTTTTACACATAAATTCAGCAGATACTACACAAATTTAAAAATTATGTTTCCATTACTCTCAGCATAGCACGTTTTATCAGTTTACAAGATAATATTAAATGCGTGGGGTTTTTTTCAGGAAAGAATTTGGCGGTCAACAAGATTGTAACTGTTAATGATAATAGTGTCAAGTAAGGTCCCTTAGTTATTTTATTGTTAGTAGTTATTTTTATTCAATCACAAATATATGTAAATGCCATGGCTATGCAAATGGTGTGCCGGAAGTTTCAAACAGCAATTATATGATCTAAGAAATGTTTATATGATAAGACATGTAAGTAACTGTGATATATATAAAGATAAGTAGTTAGGTAGTAGTGTATTTCTGTATTTGCACAGTCTCGGAAGACTGTATGTATGTACCATGTATGTAATGATAGATTGATTTAAGAAGGATCATTGCATTGTGTGGGCCATATTTGGCTCTTTGCACAGCTGGTCCAAAGTATGGTTGTTGTCTTTGGACATAGCTCATGCAAGATGCGTTAGCTGTTTGTTGTACCGATGACTAGTCTCTCTGAGTCTTCTTCCCATTCTACTGAGAAATTATACCATCGAGTTGAAAAACTGTCACCGCGGCAGACTAAGTGTCATTAAAATGATAGTGGTGACTTTAATATTATTGTCAATAGAATTATTCAGTTTGACAAGTGGACATATGATCACTAAATACCAAAATGACTTAATCGTTATCTATAAACTGCCTCTCAGCTAGATGTGGTTAACGTGGTATGAAGGGGAAGGGGAGCTCACTACCCTTATAACAACAAGAGACTTTTCAGTCATTTGTAATATATTTTCATTATGGTACTAACAGTACAACACGTATTTGCAGGCTAAGACTGAAAGCACATTCATTAAATTCATGTTGTGATTTTTGTAGTAAATATTTCACTTTAGAATTAATAGCTTTCATTTACTGCATAATATTCTTAAGCAAATACTATGTCATTTATTGACTTATTGTTATTTTACGCATACTAACTTTTAAAGAGTATTTTGGAAAAAGGGGGTATCAGCTAGTATGCAGGTGTGGCGAATCTTTTGAGTCTTTCATTAAACAGTTTGAGGTAAAAATTTATCTTTATGTTGTTTCATTTACTACAATTTGCAATATGACTGTAATGTGTTATGAGCAATACTGAAAGTTTGAAAATTATATTGTTAAAACATACCATTTAGTATTATAATGATTTTATTCTACTGTGCGTGCATTAGTATTTTAAGGCTATTATATCTTGTAGGTAGAATAGATCAATTGTAAATTTCACTGTTTTGTGCCAATCATGCTACTCTTTACTCGTTCCATACTTTTATATCTTCTTATGTATTTGTGTGTATACTATATTGTATTACCATTGTAAAGTGTCGCTGATAACTAGTTAGTTGAAGAGGCACTATAAATACAATAATACTAATAATAACAAAACTAAATACAAAAGTAAGATTTCAATATTTGCATCCATTAGCAATAGATTGCATTTTTCATACATTTTAATTATAAAAACTCGAAATTTTAATCTAAAATAAAATATGCGATGTCACATGACTCGATAGGCAGGCTGAAGCGTATGTGGCGAACGACGGACTAATTGGACAGATAATGGAACTACGCGGCGAATGTTATGGGAGCAACACCATTAACGGGCCATGGTGGATGATAAACCTACAGTCTACCCACAGTATATCCACCATCAGACTCTACCTACCCTTTTCCAACTGTATCAACATGTACGTTCGGGGCAAGCAGCTTGGCGACTACCACCCCTGTGGGTTCCTATTTATAGCTAGGCTTAATAGGCCGCATATATCTCTACTGGTCATCATGTTGTCGTTGATAAATGTTACCTGGCGCCAGTGATAACGTGGTTAAAAGCACTGAGAGGTTGATAGTTAAAATAACCACAACCAAGGATTTTTGTCCTGTACCTTCCACAGTAGAAAATGACCAAGATTTTGGTGCTTGAATATTGACAAAGATTTGTCGTGGAATGGCTTATTATGAAAATATCTGTGGGATATAAGAGAATATTGTATATGCGATGGACTTTTAATAATAATAATAACAATAATATTAATAATCCATTTTTTTTGGAGGTGCCCTAATAACTAGTATGTCTCTAAAGCGCCTATATACATTTCGTGTGATTTCGTAACTAATCATATTGCATAACACAATACTATGTAAATATAAGTTAAATCATAGATTTATAATAAATAATGCTGATTATAATGTAGCACCAAAACCTATGTTTTAATATGCAAAAATATTTCTTGTGGTCCCTTTCCAAATTTCAGCTTAGTCTTTAAAAGCTGTAGAAGGCATGCGTGCCCTTTACCCCACCCTGTAAATTTTCCCTCCCAATGTGCTAACTACCTGTGCGTTCTAGGTTACCTCATGAACTCCGGTTACCAGATCTACATTTCCAAAGACCCCGTAGCCTGGAAGAATTCATCCAATCTATGCTACAACTCCACGGACTCGCCAACCTCGGTTCAGACTGTCTCTTGTGGCGAGAGTTTGATGGGGCAATACGTCATTGTGTATATACCATCGCAGTACAAAATGTCCATGTTAAGCCTATGTGAGGTGCAGGTCTACGAAGGTTGGTGCGCATGTACTGTATGTGTATATTTATTGATAGGTTGATTTGAAAAGAATTGGTACGGGGGCCAGATTTGGTCTTCAAAGGCTGGCCTAACATGTGCCTGTTCTATATTTAGACATGTAATTAAAGTGAAATTAATTCGCGTAATGTGTTCATTTTAACATATTTGTCAACACAGTTCATGTGAATTAAAACTCGCAATAGCATCATCGTTAATGTGTAGAAGATGAGTTGACTGTTAACTATGTTAGTGTTATGTATGGGTGTGTTATTGTCTGAGTGTGTTATCTATGGGTGTGTATTGTCTGAGTGTGTTATCTATGGGTGTGTATTGTCTGAGTGTGTTATATATGGGTGTGTATTGTCTAAGTGTGTTATATATGGGTGTGTATTGTCTGAGTGTGTTATATGAGTGTGTTATTTATGGCTGTGTATTGTATGAGTGTTATGTATGGGGTTTATTGTATGAGTGTGTTATGTATGGGTGTGTATTGTATGCATGAGTTATGTATGGGCGTGTATTGTGTAAAGGTAAAATGTAAAGATGCCAAAGTACAACATTAATAGACTGCAACTATCGGCTAATAAAGGCTTTCAAAAACTCTTTTCAAGTGATGTTTATGGCAGTTATCCAATTCATATGCAATATCTCCAACACTCGATTATCACATTATTGTAACTCAAGCGTCTAACCTATTTACAGATAAGTCTACTCCAGCAACCGAGGGTAAATGACTTGCTGAGAATCATTACCAGAAAGTGTGTTTGTATTACGCTCTTTCTGACTCTCAGATTGGATCCTTCCACAGATGACTATGGCTGTGACTTTGACGCGGATTCGTGTAAATGGAACAACATCATGGCTCTTAAATGGACTCGCGTAAAACATAAAACCCCGTTACCTGGAACTAATAAATACGGCTACTACATGATGTTGGAGACTGATGGCATTAGCAAGAGAACGGAGTACGCACGATTGGCAAGATCCAATTTACCCCTGAATATCCCACTCTGTGTCACCTTCTGGTATCGAATAGTCAACCCTTTCCACAAGTTTGGTAAGTTTGTCCATAATGTATGAAAAATAAAAATACATAAAAAGGCATGACCTTTTTGACTAACAGCAATTAAGACTAACACGAACTATCATATATCAAGTTTTCTTCATCAGGTGCAATCAGCATGGAGACACAACTTATACACTCTTGTCAAAAAACAGGATGCTTTGCATATATCTGGTACTTCTTAATGGGCATTTGTGGTTGTTCATAAGGCGTCAGAAAAGCTTGAAAACCACAGGTATAGACCTAAAACCACCCGTTTAGACGTTAAACTGGTTTAGACGTATACTGGGTTCCTTTCGTTGTATATAATGTATATATGTTTGTTTATCCTTATTTATATGTGGCCATCAACGTTGTAAATACTAGTCTAGGTTATGTTAAACGAAAGCCACTATTAATAATAATTATAATAATAATAAAACCACTGTCCCAGACGTATTGCTGCATGCTACACACTTACGTTATATCTCATACAATTCTGTTAACTCATCACTGAATCCCCTAACACTCTATTATGACTTGTACAGGAGGCCTCTCGATAGCAGTGACATTTTTTCGTGCTGGTGGTACCAAAGTCACTCGCGTTATCTATACCAAAAAGAGCGATTTGGATATCAGTTGGAGATCGATGATGGTGCGCATACCACCCATTAAACTCCCGTGGTCACTGCTGTTTGAGGGGCATATTCCTCTGGACAAGAGAGTAAAAGTCTCAGTTGATGAAATCAGTTTATCCTACTGTGAAAAGGGTTAGTGCTTTTCAGTATACTCTACAAGTATCCTCTATAGGTTTTCTATGCAAGTGTCTGATACCGGTATCCTATACAAGATTTGATTTAGTATACACTACAAGTATCCTATATATGTATTCATTACAAGTGTCTGATACCGGTATCCTTTACAAGATTTGATTTAATATACTCTACAAGTATCCTATATATGTATTCTTTACAAGTGTCTAATACCGTTATCCTATACAAGATTTGATTTAATATACTCTACAAGTATCCTATATACGTATTCTTTACAAGTGTCTAATACCGGTATCCTATACAAGATTTGATTTAGTATACTCTACAAGTATCCTATATACGTATTCTTTACGAGTGTCTGATACCGGTATCCTATACAAGATTTGATTTAGTATATTCTACAAGTATCCTATATATGTATTCCTTACGAGTGTCTGATACCGGTATCCTATACAAGATTTGATTTAGTATACTCTACAAGTATCCTATATACGTATTCTTTACGAGTGTCTGTTACCGGTATCCCGTACAGATGTTGGACACAAATATTTGATGCTGGTATAAAAATATCTGATGCATATATCCAATCCAAGTATCGCGGAGCCCTACACAAGTATTGCAGACAGTTATTGACAGTATCAGTGTAATTTTCTGTTTTTTACTAATTCTTCACATTTAGGGCTTGCCTGCATAGCATTTCCTCTTTTCGATATATGTTCTATTTTCCACTGTATTATTCAACATTGTTATCTATTTCATTCTCTCTTTAAATGCACATTATTGTATCTAACATTGAGTTGTATTACCTGTATACTGTTAGGTGTTGATTTTATATAATTTACGTAATTACATCATAGTCTTAGAGCGTTATGCTATTGTTTCATGTAAAGTGTGTTTGACAGCTCTGCTAATAAGTACACTTTAAACAAATAAATTTAATTTCATTGTGCTACTCTTTTTGGTAGTTTTTTTAGTTTCTTTCTTTATACAGAAGCACATTGATATAGAGTGATTAAGTTGAAACCTAAAGTTTGAATTCTATGAAAATTGAAGATTTGATAAAACCAAATCCATGTCATAATAAAAAAAATTTATGTACTTATTTGATTACTTGATATTTTAAAATATTGCCGAGATAATTAATGAAGTCACTAAAATATATAATATTTTCCAAAATTTCGGTACTGTATGTTACTTATGTTACCTTCAAATATAGATAATATCTACAATATCTGATCTTTTGCTTTATTAGCTTACCTTAGATTATGCTCGGTCTGCTCTTCTCCGTCAACCGTCTGATGTTAACATTTTCGTAAGCAATCTTCTCAAGAACGATTTAGCGAAGAGCTTTGCCATTTGGCAGATATTCTATGATTGGTCTCTTTTAAATTTGTTAAGTTTATCATCATCATCATCGGACCAAGGGAAGTAATTTATGGTGATGTTTGTACATTATTTAATACACTAATCTTCTCAATAACCCCTTGTTGCAGACATCCGCAATGTGGCAGATATCATCATTTAATTGGTATCTTTTGGACTTATTAAGCATATCATCATCAGATCAGGGGGAGGTAATTTCTGCCAATATGTGCAAATTTGCTTGAAAAAAATTAAGCTTGAATTTTCTTAATATTTTTGATGTTTCAGAAGTGTTTATAGGCCTCATTGCCCTTTTGTATATCTGAATAAGTGTTATAAAGCGAGTTTTACCTCTTGTTTTAATATTTAAGTGTCTGAAGGCAACTTTGGCCCTTTTTTCTTTTCCTTTTTTATGTTTTTGTTTTTTGCTTTTTTTGTTTTTTTTTCAAGTTTTCACTTACATTCTAGCATCTTATGTGCTTCTGTTATGCATCATTTTTATGATTTTTTTGTCTTCCCTTTTTTATTTTTTCCAATAGTCAAGTTAGCATCTTGAGGCATTTTTGGCCCTCTTTGTCTAACTGTATTTCTACTCCTATTTCCTTACAGTATCGCAGTGTCACGGTGTAGCATTGCGTGTATTTTGTATTGACAGATAGCTCTGGTATGGTGACAGCTGCCCCAACAGTCAGCACCCTGCCAGGTATGTACTCGCGCATACTCACCTTGCACATTGTTCGATATGACATTAAATAATCTGTGACACCGCTGGATTTCCAAATGACTTTTTGTCTTAGGGAAAGGCAGCAAGCCAGTCATATTTTTTCTTTTCAGGCATATAATCATGTTGCCACAAATAAATGTACTTATCATTAGACTTCTGTCATGCCACTGTTGGGAGACCAGGAGTGGAAGCCAGGAATCTTTTCATCAAGAAATGGACAGTCGAAATCCGCATAAACTGCGGCTTTTTTCAACAGCCTCCCGCTACAGACGATGAGCAGGATTCTCATCCTCAATTGTTGAGATTTCCATTCTAGTGGGTTATTGTGAAATTTATCATTGTTAAGATAAGGTTTTATTGTAAGTGCCACCAACATTTACTTCCTTTTATAAAGTAGATCGCACTCTGTTTTACGGCCATATATAACGCCCGTTCTGCGACATCTTTGCTGGTCAAATACCACATTGTATTCAAGGTCCTAATCTCATTTAGTAAACCTCAATGTTTATGTCAAATCCTGCATCACCTTTCCCCCTAAGACAAAAACGTATATATTTGGGTGACCGATCATTTTTGTATTTAGCTTCATTGATGTTCAATGCTCTCCCTGCAGAAATAAATTCTTCCCCCAATTTTTCTAAATTCGAGCAGCTCACCAAATCTAATCCGTTCGAAATTGCATTTCTGTGAATAACTTACTGTTTCTGTGTGTCATGCATCTAATGTGTGCAATGTGTTTATAGTGGTGTGATTTCTGTCGCATCATTTACCAAAAATACGCATTATAAATTTTTGCCTTTACCTCAAAGCAGCACTAAAAGTAGCACTTTTGAGTCGATGAAAGATCAGGATAAAATACCTGGCCCGAGGAAACGGGGGGAAGAACATTGTCCATGACTCAAATCCTCTATGGTCTGGTTCATAGGTTGGCTCGCTACCAACCGAGCTTATCCGGTTTTGATAAAAACAACTTGCCGCCATTGTAGTCCATAGGTTTCTCAGAGCAGTAACAAGTTATGATTTACTCTTTTTAATTGTTAAAAAAGAACACATACACTCGGTGTGATGTCATGAGGTGTGAGTTCGATTTTTAACCGTATTCCTTATGTTTCTAGTTAATCATAGTAACCATAAATTTGTGTCTTTGATAGCCATGTGTTAAAAAGACACTATAAATCAATAAAATTTCATCTCATTTCGTGATAATGTAGTTAATATATTATAGTTTTCGTATTTTTTTTTTGCATATATGATATAGTCCTATGTTGTAGCCACTTTGTGACTCAATCGCACATATATTGACGTCATATTTCCTGATTCAGGCGTGAACGTGGCATTAAACAGATACACAGCAGCCCTCGGTGTGTCTGCACAGTAAGTCATGATAACAGACTGGAAAAACAGTTATTTTAGTGTGTACTATATCTTACGATTTAATTCAATGGACAATTTCTGAATAAATGAAATCATGATAATTGTGAAATTTGAGACATTTTCATGGAAGTTTTGCGGTGAATTTGGTAGACACTAATCTTTTTATACTTAGGTAATGGAAAGACTACATATCAGGCAATAATCATAGATCAGTGGGTCTCGCAAACCATCAGCATTGACTGCCTGATAACTACAGGTGGACTTTTTCTGTACCGTCATATGTATATACATGCATAACCTGGTAGAAAAACATGAGCTAACTTTAACTTACTACACATTGAGTCTGTATCTGCACAATAGCCATCATGACCTTCGTAATATTAAACGGGGTAGCCAATGTGGTTCTCTGAATAGTTGGATAGAAATGCACAGAAAAAACCTATACCTTTACCATCAGATGTACAGGTTTTTTTCTGTGCATTTCTTTCAAAAATGACCTTTGTAGGCTGTTGGCAGTTGAGCAGTGCCATAAATAGATAAAAGTCAATTGTCAACTCTCTTCCGAGAATTGGTGATTTGTCTGGAATTGATGTTTCCCTATTATAATAAATGAGACTAACTGCGGATTATACAGGCTACATTTGTAAAGGGCCAATGATGACCCAGAGAGCGGATTAACATTGACATACACATTACTGCACACACATTAGATACATTTTACGTACATAGTATATCATCTCTCCTATCCAGGGTTCTAGTGATTCCTTTTGCCAAAAAAGCAAAACTTTTAAAAATTGCATAAAAAAACAAGTTTTGCAATTTTTTAAGCAGAACTTTTCTTATAAAAATATAATGTGTAATATAAACAAAAAGTCTATGGAACGCTTTGCCCCTCGAAATAAGAAGCATAGTCTCCATCAACATTTTTAAAACCATGCTTAAGTCATATCTTTTTACACAATATAAATTGTAATCTGTAACGACTTCATCTTTTCTAATTTTATTTGCTATTTGCACACAACCGTTGACCACCCCGTGAGCATGCATGCATGGAGTGGGGAGGTATATAAATGCCTAATATTTATTCATTTATATATCTCGACTCTGTGTTTGTACTCGTGGGGTGGTATATAAATGCCTAATATTTATTCATTTATTTATCTCGACTCTGTGTTTGTACTCGTATATGCCGTATGTTTGTCATTTTTGCCAGTGACATAGACCTCACTCGCATTGTCGTTGATGGTAAGCTCAATCAGGACCTGGATCCAACGGCTGCCTGCTTCTACAGTCCCCCGCAGTCCCACCCCTGGTTCAGTGTGGACCTCGGCGACGTGTATAACATCACCAAAATCCGATTGTTTCTTCCTGACTCAATGTGTGAGGATGCCACGGTCTGCGGGCAGATTAGCTCCGCCGCAGTTCCTTGTGAGTGTACTTGCATTAACTGTATTACCACAGCGATTTTAGCTCATCTCCGTGAACTGAAAGCTCCAACATGTCCATCACTGTCCATCCATCCATCATTGACATAATTTGCGAAACCATTTTTTTATATTTCTGCTTATGTATATTTCTCCATAACTCCAGTTCTCAGCTCACTCCACTGGCTACCTGTCATGTCCCGTATAATCTTAAAAATCCTTCTTACCAATATATCCATGGCATGGCTCCTTATCTATCCTCGACAATCTCTATCAACACGTCTGTGCGTTCAACCCGCTCATCTTCCTCACTCACGCTTGCAATCCCTCGTACAAAACGTGCTTATTTTGGGGATCTTGCTTTCTACACCGCTGCACCCCGCCTTTTCAATGCACTCCCAGCCTACATTCGACAATCTACAACTGTCAGCCAATTTAAAAGCATTCTCAAAACACACTTATTTAGCATAGCTTTCACTAAATAGTTCTACAGTACTTTATTAATTGCCGACAATCAACACTTTTAAAGATAGATAGCCTGTTTCTGTTTTCGCTAATTTTTCATAATTATGGCGACTTTGCCTACATATGACATATGATTTACTTTTCAATATTTTTTTATACTTTCCACTATTATTTATCTACTTTTTCTTGATCACTTTAAATGTACATACTTGTACCTAACATTGATTGTATTACCTGCATACTGTTAGGTGTTTTATATAATTTAAGTAATTACATTATAGTCTTAGACCATTAGGCTATTATTTCATGTAAAGTGAAAAAAAAAGGTAAAGTACAACATTTATATACCGCAAGTATTAGCCAATAAAGGCCGTCAGATGCGGTTTACAATGA
>WURV02209177.1:0-11140 GCA_011762755.2 Epimenia babai
TATATTGCAGGTTCCTTGAAAAGGGAAAGATATCTCTTGCCGTGTCAAATTATCACCACCGGACACGTTTAGATAATTATTGTAAAACAAAGTCTAACAGGACCTCGTGTATAACGAGTTGGACGCCTCTCACCCCGATTCCAAGTCCGGAAAACGTAATTTTGTTTACCTACAATGGCATATGTTTCTAGAAACTAACACATAAAAAACACATCTTCATTAGAACGATCATTTTTTGTTATTCCTAATGTTTTTTCGCAGTCATAATTTGTGTAAGTTTGTCGATTTCTCTCACCGGCAAGAACCTACAGCTCTAGACTAGTAATCTTTTTCTCCACCCCTTGGTTTTCTTCCTGCAGTTTATGCAATTAGTTATACCGCTAAAAAGGACGATGAAGAGTTATTACTCAATGGGATCAGAGAAGGGGGGGCAGGCGTAGTAGTGGTTATTGCGTTTGACTTTGAATCCATGGGTCCCTGGTTCAAATCCCTCTCTCAGCAGGATACTAACTGCAATTGCCCATGGGGGTCAGGGTAGCCCTTGCAGTGTGGTTCTGTTGGGGCTTTTTCTTTTCTGGCGTTTGATGTGCTTCAGATGCTCTATATGTGCTCTCTATGTCGCTTACCTCCGCGCTATGTCATCATCTCATTATTATAAACATGAACCTATCATAGACATAGCGGAGACTGCGAAATATGTTGTTCTTATGTAGACATTTGGAACCAGTGGCGTGAATGGAAAAAAGTTATCCAATTAAGTTATCCATTCCGTGATTGGTTGGCGATCCTAATATAACTATTTTTATTATATCTTATCCCATCCAAGACATATCACATCAATATACCAGAAAACAATTAAAAACAAATTATGATAAGTACAAGACACAGCAGTTACATTCATCTCAATTACTAGGAGATAATGCCAAAATGTCGCTCGGCTACTACAACTCCACTGTCAACTCATCACGCGAAAATCTACAATTATACAAAATTTCAATACTAGTAACACAATAAGCAATATACTCTGATGCCTAGCAATATATAAAGGATTCAAAAAACACATAAGAATCACCAAAAATAACTATTGGTTCAAGTCGCGGCATGTTTAAATTGATAGAGAGAAATTCCTCCTCGCGCAATAGCGGGGCACACCTAGAAACAACTACTATTTGCACCGCGTTCATATATATACGTACCTCAACACCTCAAGTGTCAACTAAAGATACAAATTAAAATATAATTGTTTGATTAATTCTCTTAATATCATTTTACAAAACCTTTTGTAAAGGCGAAAAATTCAATAGAAAAGACATCTGACTTCGATATACTTATATGAGTATATATATATATATATATACAAAATATAAGCTATACAAATATCTGGAATTTATTCATCCTGAAATATCATTTACGTACGGAAGATACCAGCATGACGTAAAACTTTGTCAAAAAAGCACGAACGGCATCTTTGTTTCTACCCAAAGTTTTTTCCACTCTGAAGAGAAATAAAATTTTAAATTACAAGTTAATGATTTGTTTTAGTATAATTTAATGATGAGTATGTGGTTGGCTCATCTGTTGTTAGCCGTCTCTCTATCAACATTAATAGACCGCAAGGATCAGCCAATAAAGGAGCTCAGATGCGGTTTACAATGAAATGTTTTAACAGCTATTCAACGCATATACAATATCTTCGACACTCACATATCACCGCCAAGGATAATATCGAACATCCACCAATTTTGGAGACAGGCTTACTCCAACAAAATGGGATAAATGACTTGTTGAGGATCATCGTAGAAAAGTCGACTGGTGGGAGCCGCAATCTTTCGAGTCCGGTGTTTCTACCACTCGACTAACTGCTTCCCCTTAGCACTACACTAACCTCCCTCAAGGTAGACTAGGGTAGTTCCGGCATCTCCCGACACAAGCAACACACGACTATTTCCGAAGGTTGTGCTTATTAAAAGTAAATAAAACGTCACGATATGACTATTGTATTCCGCGAGCTATGCATTTATCATTTTAGCCATCAAGAAATATTCGATAAGACACCATTGTGAACAACCCATTGTCATATTATCACGTAGTCAATTGAAATTCCTTTTATTCACGTTAAAGGAAATACGAAAATTCGACAATAACACTTGTAAACTATCATTATTGGAAGACGTAAAGCGATATTTGAATCCTCTAGCAAGTATTCGAATAATGCACTTAGAAAGGTACTTGGCACACGATAGCCCGTTGTGATTATATTCTCAGTAAGGCGAAGTGTTACCTATTATATTCCGTGTTTTACGATATGGCTATCATGATGCCCAACTGAGCTACTGGCCAGACTTGTGTATTCATCTAATCTACTTCCAAGAAGTCTAGCAGTTTTCTGCACGTACATTTTTTGACTCTCAAGATCATAGTGAAACGCGATGCGCGCCATCATGATGGCTCCTCTTTTCGAGCGAGACTTCGTTGATCGACGTCGAATATGCGCATCTGAAAATTGATGCACGCGTGTAAATTTTTCTACATGAATTTGAAAGTGAATTTCACGTTCGAAAATTTTTGAATCAAAAGATAAGTCCGAGACAGGACGAAGTTCCTTTTGGTCCTCAATGACACAATTTGAGCTTTTAGGGACTGGTCTTACTATGGCATGTTTCATACTAGTAGGGAGTACGCCGCTTTTGTAGTTATTGTTAATATTAATAGCATAATATGGTAAAATTTGTTCCGGTGTTGGCTTAAAAATATTCTCCGGTGAGGGATCAAGTATGCACGCTTTTATATCGACAGATTGCAATAATTCTCTGCGCTTGTTCATTATCAGTAAGTTCAAAATGATCTCAAGGTGTAATTTCAGTACTCGGTACTATGGATATGTCAGTTGTAGAATCAAGCGGCACACTGGCTAGGAAATCTGTTATCTTCTCAACCTTGTCAAAAAGTATGTGGCAATGACACCTGCTCGAATTTCAGGTAATACGTCAGGTAAAATGCTTGGATCTTTGTCACTACATGTACCCTTTTACAAACATTGTACAATTGTTTTTTGATTATTACTGGAATTTGAAATTTTGATTGAGAAGTAGTTTATCTTAGCACCATAAATTACCAGTTAAGAATCTTTTCTACATTAACTAAGTCTTATTTCTAAGTCGACTGTTTTAAACTTTTTATAAACTTTTCTGCGCGTACGTCTAGCCTGCTCAACATTACTATTAAACCATTCTCCCCGACGTTGACATTTTGGTTTTATTTTATTAAGTAGTGATATTTGTCTAATCCTGTAGTAAGGACATTGTTCAATTGTGTGTCTGATGACAGGTAAGGGTCGCTGTCGGTGAGAATGTTGATGGTGTAGTCGGAGAATGACTTGATGTCGTTGTTATGTGCGCGTCTTTAGTACTTGGGAGGCGAATGGAAGACAGCAGCGCCCTGGTTAGTGGGGCATTGGAGGGACGAGGTCGTGATCACAGATGCCGACATCTTCAACGGTAACTTAGAGTAATTCTGTCAAATTCAGTAAGATTTTCTAAGGGAATTAACGTATATAATTAACGTCATTGGTTTCGTCTGAAATTTTTTAAATTACTAGTGTCTATAATAATCGGTGTTCATCAGACCAACACACGTGGACATACCAGTATGATAGCCACGAGGCAATCGACCAAGTGTGTGTATCACGTGTCCGCCTGTTTTCTCACTTGGTTGAAGAAGGAAGAGAGTGTTTTTGTGCACCATGTGACCTTCCTGTAGGTTAAGCGTATTCGGTAATTGCAAACGTCTAAAGTCACCATGTCTGTTCAGTGTGAATGATCTTCATTATTTCTCGAGTCCAAAAATGATGAAGATCTTTTTGGCGTTATTTTGTACGCAATTGCAATTATAAAAATGTTATATGTTATTGCTATAGGAGAGAGAACCAGTATATTAACTGTGGCGTTTTTCGGGCTGAAAACGCCTTAAACCCCATTGCCCATGGGGTTCTGGGTAGCCTTTGCAGTGTGGTTCTGTTGAGGCTTTTCCCTTCGATGTTTGCTGTGCTTCAGATGCTCTATATGTCTGCTCTCTATGTTGCTTACCTCCCCGCTATGCCATCATCTCATTGTAAATAAACATGGCCCTATCATAGACTTAGAGAAGTGTGCGACATATGTAGCACGAATGTAGACATCCGGAACCAGTGGCGTGAAGGGGAAAGGTCAATTGCCTGTCCAGATTCGGTGGGTTTTTCGCACTAGGTGTTTCCCCCACCCTTTATAAGTGAGGCTAATCAAATTGCTCTGTTAACCACAATAATATACTAGCATTGTAAAGGGCCAAGGATGGCCCACACAACAATTACTTTAGCAATCAGCCTATAAGTACATACATACCATAGGAGAGAAATTCATAATATACAGTTGCCTTTGGTGGACCCCGAAACCAAAAGTCTCGTTATGGATAGAACTACTATGGCCACTCGTAGCAACATCTCATTACTACAAAGACGCAAATTGTGTGGATGAAATCCATCTATATTTTTTTCTCAATGTTTCAGCTGTTTTCGCTATGCCATCCGACTATGTAAAATAATTTTTTTAAGACAGACCCAAGACTCGAAACCTATAGTTTCACTCGGTCATCAGAGTTACGAGTCGCTATGGACTGCTCCTACGGCATTGTGCGGTATGTAACTACATATACTTATAGAATTATTTTTTTGAATCTTTTGAAGTATAGATTGACCTTTCGGTACATTGGAAACCACCGGGCGAGGCCCGACAAAGACTGATATTTAAGTATATTTGCGATTTATAACCATGTGGTTTGTTTTATTCAGATAAAAATAACTAAATAAACTACTCCCATTATTATAAAAAGATTACAAAAATATTAATAATGACCAAATGGAACGTCGTTCAATGTATGGAAATCTAATGTTGGAAACGATGAACAGTATAGTTACTAAAAGAGACTCGGACGTTATTGCATAAAGGACCCAAGGAGTATTCTTTTATCAGGATGATATATGAATAAGCCTAATAAATACCAATCCTCACTATAGCCAGAGTCGAATGGCTCCCAGTCGGTCGTGTAACGATAAAGACGGCGTGTAGACTATCACTGGCGTACACCGCCCATTTCTCCTGTCCGCATAATAAATAACTGTCCTTTACAACGTTAATAATTCTAGTTACAAGTTATCATTTTCATGTTACAATGACCATACTATATGCGCATTAAAAGTTCTGTAGTGAATAATATACTATAAAGTCCACGATGCATTTGTGGATTAAACTCGCATTACTCTAAGGCAAACGTCGGCGTACTTTGTAGATGGTCGTGTTTATGGCTGGGAACGCTCGACCCGTCTCGTCGTACGTATCGAGGTTACCAACGACATCCTGCAGTTTAAGCCTCTCTCTTACGTATCGCCCGTTTCTTAGGCCAATAGTTACGTCATAGTATCGCGCCATTCGCCTTGAGGCGACGTCCCTCCGCGACCTCCCCGTCACGCGTACATCGACATTCTCTGTCAATGGCCCGGATAATAAATTTCAGAAAAATCATACGTTAACATTGACACGTCGCAATCTAAAAGGGCATTTAAAGCCTTATGAGTCATAAAAAACTAGAAATCTACGTTACTGTATCAGCCTTATCGTGTATAATTATATACATAGAGGAAATTCTAAGAAACACCTTAGAAAACGTTTACCGAGACGTATACTTTGTCGTAAGTGGGTAGTTTAGACACAGTAAATACTGTATATACTTGTATATAGTCCAGTTTCCGTCTTCCATCAACGCTTGTTACAGAGTTACGGATACCTTTGTATCTCAGTGGCAAGATACAGCCATATAGAGCGTCTTCAATACCATGATGTCCAAAAGGGAAGTCTGGGTTTATGACTTGTATCTGACCGGGTAGGTAAAGGTCCGGGGTTCGCAGTCTTTTCTCATTTTTATTGAGACCTAATTTTTTATCTTATACACATATATATACCCCCGGCACCTCGCTCTCTCCTTTCCTCGCCTCTCCCTCCCTTATCTCGCCTTCCCTCCCTCTCTCTCTTTCTCTTTGAGCCGGTCTCGTAAATGGGCGAAGATAGTATCTAATTGTCTGCTGAAACTCAGTGAATTTTTCAATATTTCGTGCTTCCCCCACCCAATATGACAGACGCTAATTTATTTGACTGACTTGTTAACCACATAGGCAGGCTTTGTAAAAAGCCAGGAATGGCCTACAAAGTGGTTACCTAGGTAATAAGCCTACAAAACCAACTAACTAATCAGTATTGAGGTAGGATAGGATGCCTTTTTATCGCGTGGAAGCGTGGAAGGTCGTCCTCGCAATAATTACTAGCACTGAGACAATTACATATAAGAATACACTGTTTAATGTTTCTATATATGTGCAGTATACGGATGTTCTCTAAGATGTTCTGTTAGTGCAAAAACGTAACTACAACATGATTATCAAAAGTATACCGGACGAAATCGCGTCATCGGAAGAGAACAAGTTAAGACTCAACACGCACAGAGCATGCAACAAAAGCCAGGCGACAAAAATCACCATCATTTTGCGGGTATTCAGTCATAGGCACAATGAGTGTAAAGATGGCCTTTCGAAATATGTGTCCCTGAACGGTCCACGTGTCACGTGTACATACATTCGTGTCAAACACATTTAGCTCTGATAATGCGATAGTCTCACTTGACGATACAACATCTTTGTATCATTTTTCACATAGCAATAGGTTTGGCAGACTACGCGAGCACCCGTGCCGCAATTTTCCCCGTCGATCTAGAAGCAAATCATATTTACGACGCAGATACGTTGATAGGAGAGCGCCTCTCCTGATGTGACGATGGCGGTGTCTTTCGTTGCGTTTAAAAACTTCAAACTCTCAAATAGAAAACTAACAGACCCACCTGCGTGAGTATAAACATGTGTACAATGTGCACACCTGTACGATGTGTTTGTAATAGTGAATCTGTATCCTGAGGTACAAATCACTCAATGTAATCCACAGGGGTGCTGGGAACAATATAACCTCCCTATAAACTCTATTCCCATTGAGTGATAAAAATACAACAAATTGTATCATGGACAAATGAATGAAAAGTAAAAATACCTAGTGAACTGGATATTGAATATATTAATCATAGCTTATAGACTGATATCTAGCTTTAGTTACGTCGACAATTTCCTGCGTGTCATGCGTTAAGACGCTGATGTCATACCCGGATCCACCAGGGAAGAGGACACCCGTACGACTGTTCTTTTTCTATACGTAACTCTCGAATTTACACATGAAACTTTATAACAACCATCTGTACATCGCATAATTAGAAAACATCTTAAGTCTTATGAGTCCTTGGATGCCAGATGATTTACTGCTGTTCACCGACGTTTCGTAGCCTTTGCGTTGACTGACTGAGATGGAAGATTCTTATATTCATTGTTAACATTTCATGTTGTTCACTTGTTATTAGCTTCGTTGATTTACAAGAAGACGTACACGGTTAGCTTCTTGATTTACAAGAAGACGTACACGGTTCATGCAGCTACAGTTTACCTTTATTGACAATGGTCCATTGTCATTAGTTTAATAGATTCACGTGAGGGAATGGGTTTAGATCCGCCATGCTAACATCTATTTGTTTTCTTGTTATTAAAGTGCTTGGTGTACAAGAGAAGGTACACGGTTTATATAACTATTGGCAGCGTTTATTGATATGATCAAATGTTGATTTACAAGAAGTAAAAATTTCATATAAATATCAGTAGGCTTAAGTTATGTTAATATATTCACTTAGCTTGATTGATTTACAAGAGGGAGTCCATTCCGAGTTATATAGTTTCATATTACTATAGATAATAAACCTTCTGTCAATATTATTATAATTTCCGTTCCTCGAATAATATTCCGATTCTGATATCGAATAAGATGCTGAAACGAAAATATGCTGAGACTTACGATAAGTAGTTGTTATTTCTATTTTGAGAGAGTATTGCAAAGATTTAACACTTCGTCTTATTATAGATTAACAACTTAACATTATTACACTATGCACACTTAGTAACGGGTTTAGTATCGACCAATCACAACGTATTAACATAATATTAATGGAGATTATCATTGTGGCACTCTGAATTACTCGAGAGAAATATAGATAAAACCTATACATCTGTTTGGAGTCCAACCCATGACGTCAAGAGGTCTACCTCCAGAGATACATTGGCATGCTCTCTCCTGCGCATATACATAGCTATTTCACACGGTTTTTAAGAACACGCTGATATTTTAAGTCGCTATACCATGCGTGCGATATACCCAGATATCCGCAAAGGGCATGATGGATTATAAATTGAATGGCTGATTTTTTGCGGTGTTTTCCATACCAAAACCATAACAAAGGGTGCCAATGAGGTTCTATGAACAAATGAAGAGAAATGCACAGAAAAACCTATACCTAGGATAGGTATGGGTTTTCCTGTGCATTTCTCAACGTGTTAACAATGCCGACCAAGGATAGCCAATCTATGCTACGCATAGACGCGGGCCGCGTGTGATTCATATCGTAAATACAACAAAAAACAAAGCTAACAGTTTTTTTACTATCTGATATAAAAATTAACACGTCTAGTGATTCTCTGTGCTACGCAGTAAGACGTTAAGTAAATTTCGATGTAAATGAACAACCAAGAGAGAATTTTGACGGTATCCGTTAGTTTGAGTTCAGAACACATTATTTGAAACAGCCTAACAGGGTCACAAAAGGCGCACTAGCACGAATAATTGTTGACAATCGCAATGCATCACAGATATAATTCTTTGTAATTCACATAATAAATTTACAAGAGGATGTATAAGAGATTCGCATGATTAGCATCAGTCCATTGGTATTTTCTCTTAGTTCTCATTGCTTTACCTACCATAACACTCATTTCGCCTCTAATCGACGAAACAAACTAATTGATGCAATTTATCGGCATTAATCGAAAATATGCTTGATTTCAGTTTCTATTGCGTTTAGGCTGTTTGCACGGAATAGCGCGTCCTTTCTCTCCTGCGGTTTACTTTGGTCCTCGTTTGCGTCTTTCTAGAAAGGATGATGATTTGTTGTATACAAACATGATTGCATTGCTCTCTCAGTTACCGGCATGATACAAGTTGTTATAATGTAATAAAACATAAATAGGTAACGCGCCATTCCCTACACGTTACCGTTCTTGTGGCCTATACCAACTTCACCCCCTAGGCTACAACTTGGATTATCGAGTTTACAGTGATTTAAGCCGTTTGATTCTATTCGTAACTTAGTAATAGTTCTTCTTTCACCTGTGTGTTAGGTCAAAATTTAATTAACGAAGAATTTTTAAATCCCCCAATCAACCACGCGACTACCCAAAGCAGTTTTGTTTTATGCAAATGTCAAAGCTTGCCCTCCCTCTCTCCATCAATCAATTGGTTAAACTACTTCACCAAAACAACCCCATGACTAAGTTTTATCACTCTGTTTGCTTATCCTCCTGTTACATTTCACAGTTGGCTTACATGTATATTTGATTAGTCAACCACACTTATTTTATTTTTTTCTACGTTGTGTTAAAGTATGCGATTATCGTTGTAATTATGCTGTATACCCGTGACCGGGTTTATCAATAAAAAAATGAAATGGCAAAAAATGGAAAGTACAGCATTTACAGACCGCAAGTATCAGCCAATAAAGGCTCTCAGATGCGGTCTGCAATGAAAGGTTTTTGGCAGGTATTAAAGGCATATACAATACCTTCGACACTCGGATATCACCTCGCCAAGGATAATATCAGGCATTTAACTTTTTTGGAGGCGGGTTTACCCCAACAATCGGGATAAATGACTTGCTGAGGATCATCGCAGAAAAGTTGACCGGAGGGCGGTTTCGAACCCGCGCCCTTTAGGTTACGCGCCCAGTGTTCCTACCACTCGACTAACTGCTTCCCTAACTGCAAGTACTTGATGTTGAACTTGATTCCTGCCACGTCTTTGTACAATAGAAAGCTTCGGCGACACCTGAGACCGAAGGGGAGATGGGCAAACCTTTTAGGCATATAGCTGCTTTGAATACATTGCACTTGATCATGCTATTTGATCTTAGGACTCTCTGTGAACGACTAAAAGATATCAAAAGACCTAAAATTTCCCCGATAAATGTCAACAACAAAAATGACGAATGTGCGTCAAAAATGACAGAAAATTCATCAGTTGAGCTAAGATCTCAGAAAAGTCGAATTTCCTAATAAATATCGCTCGCTGCATGAGCAGCCAGACTAAGGGTAACCGGCCACTGAGGCAGAAATATTTTTGATTCACACGAATCACAACCGTAAGCTATATATCGATTGTACATTGTTTGCGTACTTAACTTTCTCCTGACTGCGAGATTTGTTCGCATTCACGTTCTTACTATTGAACATATAAATATATAATAATATTATGTAAGATGAATATAGTATATTAAAAGTAATATTTTGCGAGAAATTGTCAAAATTACCTGGTCTCTTCCTAATGCACTTTCCATCGACACAAATCTGTTAATGAAGCAATTTCTAAGCGTTTAAAGGTGTAACGTTGGAGTCAGTCTTTCGAAAAAGCCATATGTAGATCAATTTCTCATAGTTATAATTATGTTAGTTATTCACTGTTCAAAAGCAATTAATGTGAAGTATTTTTTGCATATGCCCGAAAGGGCGTTATCGAAATAAACCTGAATTAAATAGAAATGAATTAAGGAAGCGAAATGGGCGGCAAAGAGTAGATGGCGCACGCACCTTCTTCCTCCCACACGATGTCCCATCGTATGGCGCAACCCGGACATGCTTGTCCAAGTCTAGGGACGGATTGATTATCCGACAGAGTAGTCCTTCTGAGCAGATCTCTTTATCGGTTTTCAAAGGCTGGGCACGAGTGCAACGATTCGCTTATTATCGACCAATCAAGCTGTCACTGAGAAATTTTCAAACGTAATTTTACATCTAGTGGAAAGCTACGGGAGTGTAACTATGTCTGGTAGTTACGTAGAAACACGCGCATACAAAATATTTTCGTTTACTTTTGTTGATAGAACAATTTTTAAGTGTATATATATTTTTTTTAAGTGTATA
>WURV02209188.1:0-11139 GCA_011762755.2 Epimenia babai
TACATCGAAGCCCGCCGTCAAATCCCGGTCCAGGAAATAGGGCTCCGTAAAGCTCAGATCCACCTGCTGCTGCCGCTGCGCCAGCGTGAAGCCCACCCGCAGGTCCTGCCCCCGGCCCAGCAAATTGCGCTCTCGGATCGAGATATCGCTCAACAGGCCGGCGGAGGTCGAGAAACCGGCACCCAGCGTCAAATCACCGGTCGACTGCTCCTCCACATCCCCGGTGATGATCGTCTTGTCATCCTCGCTGCCCGATCCAGTCGCCACTTCAACTTTCTGGAAAAAGCCAAGATTTCCTAACCGCTGGCGTGATTTGGCCAATTTGGCGGTGCTGAATGCATCACCTTCCACCAACTGGAATTCCCGCCGAATGACTTTATCCAGCGTGCGCACATTGCCGTTGATATCGATGCGCTCCACATAAACCCGTGGCCCTTCATTGATCTCATAGACAATATTGATTTCCAGGCCGTCTCGGTCCCGCCGCACCCGCGGACGCACATCGACAAAGGCAAAGCCCCGCGCACCGATGGCATCGCCCAGAATATCGATTGTCTCATCCACCTGGTCGGCGTCATACCAGTCGCCGGCCTCTGTCAGGACCAGGGTGCGCAATTCGTCAGCACTGATATCCTTCAGGCTGCTCTGCAGATCCACCTCGCCGAAGCGATAGCGCTCACCTTCCTCGATCGTGAAGGTGATGATGAAATCCTCTTGATCCTGCGTCAGCTCGGCCACTGCCGACACCACCCGGAAATCCGCATAGCCTTCCGACAAATAGAATCGCCGCAACAGCTCCCGGTCGAAGGTCAACCGGTCCGGGTCATAAGTGTCATCCGTGGTCAGAATCTTCCAGAAGGCGCTTTCCACGGTCTGGATGACCCCGCGCAACGTCCCGTCACTGAACACACTGTTGCCGATGAAACTCACCCGGCGGATCCCCGTCGCCGGCCCTTCATCGATCTCAAACACCAGATCGACCCGGTTTTCCGGCAATTGAATCACTTTCGGGTCGACGGTCGCCGCAAACCGGCCCGACCGGCGGTATAGCTCCAACAGGCGCTGCACATCCGACTGCACCTTTGTCCGCGTGAACACCACCCGCGGCCGCAGGGAGACTTCAGTCTCCAGCAACTCATCATCCAACCGGTCATTACCTTCGAACGCGATCCGGTTGATGATCGGATTCTCCACCACCTGCACGATCAGCCGGTCGCCTTCCCGGCGCAGTGTCACATCGGCGAACAAACCGGTGTTGAACAGCCCCTTCAGGGACGAATCCATCAGCCCCACGTCGAAATTATCGCCAGGCTGCACTTGCATATAGGACATCACGGTCGCCGGCTCGATCCGCTGCGTGCCAACGACCTCTATTTAGCATGAATCAAACCCTCGCTGACTCATTAGTTCACTCCGATGTGCAATTCAACGGAACAATCCGCAATTACAGCTTCATATTTTTGTAGTATTGCAACGACTTTCGAAAGACGGTGAAAATTTCTTTTATCCACTGCTGTAGCGATTAGTCAGATTCCCAGTGTTTAGCTTAGTTATGTCAAAGAGGAGCATAGAGAACCATCGCAGAAACGCTATACATACGTCTGTAGGTGCTCTTAAAACTTCTTCGTTTTAACTACATCCTTCGCTCAAAAACCCCAGGGAGTGTTTCGACTGCCTTTTCCCCGAGGTTTATACAAAAAGTTTTCACCTATCAATTCAGCGTATTGTTAAACCAATGATAAAATCAAACGCTAAAATAAAATTTGTATCACATATGAATCGCACAATCCTGCTGTCAATGAAAATAATGCTGGAAGATATTAGGTAGGTGTACTCAAAAGTAACTATTCTTAGTCTCTGCGCAACCGTCAGCGCAGAAAAATATACCGCAGGCCAGATTTTATCTCATATGTCACCTAGTAATTGAAACATGGGGGAAATAGGGCCGCTTTGTCGAATTCTGGCTTTTTCTTTTATCGCTGTTTTACACTGCGATATTTCTTGTACTAATTACTGCCTGAAATTTATTGCACTAAGCGTTTACGCTGAGATACTTTAGTTCATTGATAACGATAACGCCAGTTGCCACAAAATTGCATAAAGATGCCGGATACAACTTCGGAGTCGAGTGATTCTGATAGTTACATTCAATCAACTCCTGCTGCTATCACAACCTGCCACGTGAGAGATTTAACCGTGGTCTTTTGACCGTTTGGGTTCATTACATCCCATCAAATAGCGTTCTCGGTAGGCATTAATTTTTCGGTTTCAATGTCAAATGGCTTGCGAGCGGTAATTTTATGGTGGTATTTTTAGTGGATGGACAAATGTCATCATGTGACAGCCACGTGTTAAATACTCGTACATCATTGGCTAAACATGCGTAAGAAATTGCAAGGTAAGAGCACAGCTCTAATGCCATATTTTCTTGCAACTATTGACGATTTCTTGCAACTATTGACGATTTCTTGCAACTATTGATGATTTCTTGCAACTATTGACGATAAACAAGAAATATCTCAGCGTAAACGTCGTATTAGGGGATACAATCGTGGTGTACAGCCTTGCGCCGATTATAAAGTGACCCTTAATGATGCGACCTGGAGCATCATGAAGATAACAACGGGTAAAAGGTAAAGTGCAACATTTACACACTGCCAACAGAGGCTCTTTGATGCGGTTTACAATGAAATGTTTTAGGAAGCGATTCAGCGCCTATACAATAAGACGGGACTAAAAAAAAAGCAAAATTTCAAGCATCACCCGGATTCACCCAGATAGATACGTTTACCACAACACGGGCTTGGCTTACCATACGATCTGTAGTCGTCGCGTCCTCTGTCGAATCCCCTACAAACACACAAAATGCTGCATGGATACCGAGGTATACCCTGACGACGAATGCACGTGTAATACCGTACTGCGCCAGTGTGTATGTAATAACGGGCCAATTAAAATCGTTATCTGAACTGGGTGACCGGGGCATTTCGTAGACACGCTGAGCAGCACGGCGCACTGTCATACCAACATTATCCACGGATTAAAATTACATAGACATAGCACACTGGCGTACACATAGTACACCATGGCACATACTCCTGTCCTATCAACATACACCAACCCAGCCCCGCTTCCCTACAGCCAACATGAACCACTGGAACGTCAGTACCCCCCCCCCCATAAAACCAACATGAACCAATGGACCATCATTTCCCTCCATACAACCGACATGGACCACTGGACCATCACTACCCCCATGCAACCAACATGGACCACTGGACCATCACTACCCCCCATACAACCAACACGAACCACGACCATTATCGACACACACATACCTGGCGTCCTCGTAGTCACCAAGCCTCGATGACCCCTCGTTATAGTAGCCACTGCGGCTCGATTCGCCCCCGTAGCCACGACTCCTGCCTGCGAAACATAAAATAGGCGCAGGTCTTAACGTAACAACATGAAAATGAGCTGAACTCGTTCCTCTGTCATCTTAGCGGGAATTTGGCGTGACTGAGCTGCAGATGCTCTATGGATGTGTCTCTATGTCGCTTACCTCCCTGCTATGTCGTCATTCCATTATAAACAACCATTAACCCCTGGCACGCTGTTGTCACGGAGTTGTATTGCTGCAGTAATGTGATATACAGATGTCAGTGTGGTAAGGGTCAACTCTCATAGACTTAGCGGAGTGTGCCGCATATGTGGCTCGTCTGTAGATGATTGGAACTAGTCGCGTGAATGGAAAAGGGTCAATTGTCAGCCCAGTGGTCCGGACAATGATTACCCTGGTAATAAGCCTATCCTTACAGACACACACGAAGGCTCGCTGTGTAATGGGTCAGCAATAGAGCATTAGTACATACGCGCCTCCTCGCTATATTATTATTGTGTAAACAAACGCATTCAATCGCTATCATGGGAGGCTGAATACAGCCAGAGAAATATGTGGGTGCTAATTTGGTATCTCATCTAATCATCATCGTGCTCTCGACTGTGATAGACATACGTTGATGGAATAGGACGCATCGAATGAACTATCATAGCACGCACCGAATGAACTATCATAGCATGCACCGAATGAACTATCATAGCACGCACCGAATGAACTATCATAGCACGCACCGAATGAACTATCATAGCACGCACCGAATGACCTATCATAGCACGCACCGAATGAACTATCGCTGTACGACCTCGAACCACCCTCGTCATCGTAACCGTGGTAACGGTAATTGCTGAACTCGCTTTCGTAACTGCCGCTATAACCACGGCCCCGTGATCTGCAGGAAACAAAATTAATAAATATCAAAGATATCTTGAGATTCCTATGGTCAGCTATCCTACTGCCACGCGTGAGCACTGTATAGATGAAGATAATGATACAGAGACAATAAGACAATACTTTCTACTTCAAGGGGAATATACCACATAAATGTCATTTGATTATAATTTCATAATCATATGCAAGAGCGACCTTGGAAGCAGTGGTTGGATCATTGAACTTGAATCCAAAAGACCCTGGATCTATATCTGCTGCAGCCACCTGCAGCGTTTTCAGGTGCAACACGCCTCAATGCCCGATAGCTCATGGCAGTATGGGTGATCATTGCAACGTGGTTATGAAAGGGCTCCTCCCTTGTCATGTGGCTGTGCTTTAAATGCTCCCTGGATGGTCTCTATGACGCGCGCCTCGCCACTATCTCATCATCTCATCGTGAATAATCATCAACCATCATAAATTTAGTGGATATGAAAATACAAAGGTAAAACCTTGTCGATTACCTATATAAAGATTAACACAAGCTTTGGTATATCAAGTATTTTCCATCAGGTGCAATCTTCTGTTTGTTTACACACTCCCACTTCATTCGGCAATACTCGGTATTGAGTTCATCAAACAATTTAGTGGAGTGAGTGACATATGTAGGCTGTCTACAGACAGTAGGGCACGGCCCTATAAAAAATGATGCTTATCCCTAGGATTGTAAAGGGAAAAGGGAATCGCCTACACAATGGTTACCTTGCTAATCATCCCATTTCTAACTGAGAGCTACCTGGAACTGTATCCTCCACGACCGCGCCGGTCGCTATATCCACCCCGGCTGCCATAGTCACGACCTCGTCCCCCATATCCACGTCCTCGGTAATCTCCTCGACCCCTCCAATCACCCCGACCGCGACCCCTGAACCCCGATCCGGACCCCGAGCCGCTGTCCCCGACCGTGGCTTGCTCGACGTGTATGGCGTTCCCGTTGAGTAACTGAATCAAATGTAATGTTACGTATGAATACATTAGAAATACAAAGGTCAATAGAAATTTCGCCAGTCCTGTACCTTGAAAAAAGCATACAAAAAACAAAAAAACAAAGAAAGGAATTGTCTAATGAAAGAACTCAAGAGGCTACCCTGACTATTGGAAAAAAATTTGAAAACAAGAAAAAAACAAAGAATAAGTATCCAACAAAAGAATTACAATCCTATACTGTGAGAATTACTATTTAAATTTCATTTGTTTATAATAGAGCAACGAGTTTCCAACTAATACAACAGTTATGAGACTCTTGCATAAAATTCAGCTAGAATGTGTATCAAGTTGATGCCGAGATCACTCAATGGTATGTCCTCTGGAGTGTAGAATGATTGCTTCACATTGGAATGATGTTTGTTGTGTGAATACCAGTGACCACCCTGCTGTACATGGAACTTAACCCTCTACTACCACTTTTAGAATACAGGCTATGAATGGATAAATTATACTTAATACTGAGTGATACACAGTTCAAAAATAGCTTATTTATGGCAATTACAGAAGATTGACTGTCACTACTAATAGCATTTACTTACATAAAATAAAAATTAGTACAAACGTGGAATAGCTTACATCAAGATGTAGTGATGGACGTTACGCACAATGCGACATTCATAAGTACAATTTCATATGAAGTCCTTCTAATACACTAGCCTGTAGCGGGGGAAAATGGAGGTGACCGTGGCTCTTACCCAAATCCTACCTGCGTTTTTTAGCATTGGCCATATTACTAATGTAAATAAGCAAAAGAATGAAACTCTTTCAAAGAGAAAAACTGCTAAGAATCTATTGTTACTTTATTGATGAAATGACTCTACCAGTCAGACACACTTCTACACTTATGAACTCAACTACCACCAATGATATATAAACCCAAGGTTATTTACTGAATACATTCATACAAAGCGACTCAAACTGGCCAATAAATATATCCATACACAGCGTTTTTAATGGGCCGACATTCTCATTACATTGCGCACCGCTCCAATCCTTCGTGCATAAAGGAAGAGATAACAGTAAAGACTCACCTTGTCCTTCATCGCCGTTATGGCGGGTTCACACGAACTCTCATCTTCGAACTGAATGAAGCCGAAGCCCCGCGAATGGCCGGACTCTCGGTCGCGGATCACAGTGGCTACAACATGATACGGTATCACAGTGGCTACAACATGATACGGTATCACAGTGGCTACAACATGATACGGTATCACAGTGGCTACAACATGTGACTGGCTGGATGGCAGGCACTCTAACTATCACACTTAGCGGAGTGTGTGACATATATACGCTGACCGCTACCTGTAAGCATTTAGAACCTGTGGCGTGAATGAGCGATGGGCAAATGTCTACCCAGACACATGGCTTTTCACTAAAGCATTTCCAAACCCTTTTAGGCCATTCCTTTTGTTGTGTTAACTAAAAAGCATTGTAAGGGACCAGGGATGGCCCACACAATGATAAATTTGGCAGTCCGCTTATTGCTAACTAACAACTATACAAGGTGAGACAGCGGCGGTGTCGCTTAACTACACGCACAGGGAATAAACCCTTGACCTGTCTAGTTGCACTATTATTAAGAATATGTATTTAGTAAAAATGTACTTAGTTTGACATGGCACTGCAATAAACCTGTTCATTGCATATTACATTCTAACAAATGCATTTAGTGTAAAATTGTGGTAAAATTATAAAAAAATGCAAGGACGAGGCATTATAAAACCACATGATATATCATGATCTAGTGGATTAACAGTAATAAATTCTTCAACATACCATTTATGATTTTGCCGAATTTCTCGAATGCTTCTTCCAAAACCACCTCATCCACTTCAATTCCCAAACCCGCAATAAAAAGCTTGCCATGGTCTATGACCTTGGACGGCATTCTGCACAGGGATACACAGTAAACTTATCAGAAGCTGGAAAGAAATACACAGAAAAACCTATACCTCTGAAGGGGTCTCATCAGAGGTATAGGTTTTTCTATGCGTTTTTTAGCTATTTTCAGATAACCACATTGGCTACCCCCATTAACATCACGTTATCTAAAGTTGTTCCTCATATAATAATAATCACCACACGCCATATTAGTTAGGGCAACTCGAGTCGACTCGGACAAAACTCTTACTTTGAGGAACTCCAGGAGGGACAGGTGTTGGTACTGATGTCAATGTGTCAGTAGAGACCGTGAATGTGCTATCATGTGGGTATGACTTTATTAATGAAAGTGCCTTATCTATAACCCCAAAGTGGTGATCTAATGTGTTAAGAAGAAATATATCGTGATCAGTAGTTTCAAATGCAGAAACATCTAGCAGTGTTAGGATAACACCATTAATATTGTCTAGACATTTATGTATGCTACCTGTGATGTTTGTTAGTTTAGTTTCTACACTGCAGTGTTTGCGGTATGCTGAATGACTGAGTGTGAATAGTTTATGTATACTGATATGTGACATTAATGGGTGTGCTAATGGGCGACTCTCCATGTTTCTTGATCCGTTCAGCAAATTGGATACAGCACTGGAGGATTTTAGTAAATCTACATTGTGTTTTAGTATACTATAGTAATGAGGAATCTATTGAATAAGTCACATCAAATGTGAACCATATCGACACAGATCAACTGTGACACGATTAGAATCTAACCAAACATTCCGTGAATGTAATAAATGCTAGTTTTCCCGTTTACCAATGTTTACTGAATGATTCTATGCGCGTTGTCTAATGCTAACAGTACCCTCCTTGCTAAAAGTTGCAATATTTTGTTCCATTGTTCCAAAATGACATCAGTTTATAACTTGTGTCTTCTAGTATATCTGTCAACACCGTAGTCTAAAAGATGCATCAGCCAGTTGGAAGTGATGCCTGATAATTTACCCCTTTAAAACAGATGACTGTATACATACCAACTGTATACATACCATCCACGCCTAACTCAGACGGCTAAATAATCCTTAGTACACAAAAAAGATATGTAACAAAACATTTACTGAAAAATTATACAGGATATCTAATAGTTAAGTATTCAAGTGACTACCTTCCATGAAATCCTACCAACATTGACAAGATAATAAAAAAGTTAGTTGAAATAAGAGTTTAGCTAAGATACAATTACGATATTGATGATTTAAGTAAATTATAGGGGGATGGGCATTTTAGTTATTAAGTTTGTGACAAAAACACTTCGTCGGTATTACTGGATCGGCCCTTTTTTGTGACCACTTTGTGTAGACTATGCATCGGGGGCCCTGGGTACCCTAATTTCTATTTATGAACGAATTTTTCAGTGTGATACATCTCTGTAAAGGGGAATAAATTTCATACGTGTAGACTATTTCAAAAATACCCCTGACAGGAAATTAAGCAATTTTTTAACATCGAAGTTTTTCGACAACTCCAAGCACACATTTTGTCACGAAATTGTGAACCTACAGTAGATGGTAATGAAAAAATGAAAATGTGGGCTATTTACAACAAATATGTTACATTCAAAAGTATGCAACAGCCTAAGAGCATTTAAGTCAATGTTATTCGAAAATTTGGTTTAAATTTCGGATAAAAAAATTCCAAATTTACTGTTAAGGGAGTTGCTTGGAGAGATGCCTATTCCTTATTTTCAAATATATTAATTTTTTGACATAATGGAGCTTCATAGCATTAATGTATAATGAACTCTAATTTTGTTACATAAAGGATGATGGCCTAATCGTTTGTAACATCTTTAACATATATAACTTTTAATGCAATTTGAAATAATCAATGTTGAGACTATGCATTCGAACTTTGGTTGGTTACAGACAAAATGACGCAATCCCACTCAGAACTGTAAGTGATGCTGTGAAATGACCTGTGAAAATGTCATTGAATTTGGACCTATAGTAAATGATATACGCTATTTTTACTGGGTTGCGGATCATAGTCTTATAAACAGAAACGCATTATAGTTAACAGTGGTTCACTTTATAGGAGTCTTCCCGGAGGACTAAAGTGAATGTATTGTATACATTGTTAACAATGTCCTTTTGAAATTTCATTTAATTTGGTCTAGTATTAAATAGTCTATGCATTTTTATCTAACAGTGCTATGAGAAGAACCACTTTATAATTTATAACGGTTCACTCTAAGGTTTTCCCCCAGTGGACCTTAGTTAATATGAATGTATAAATAACTTGAGAATGTCATGTGAAAATTTCATTCAATTTTTACCAGTATCAAATAATTTATGTCGTTTCAAGTTTCCAAACTTGATATATCAACAAATATGACTAATTTTTGGTCAGAAATTTCGCCATTGTTTTCTTTTTTTTACATCCGCTTTCCAATGATGATACTGTCTATCCTTTTAGAAATGTTGGAAAATTTTTGTCGCGTACCTACACTAAAATTATACACTAAAATAGAGTAGCAGTTTTTGTATTAACTATCGTTGACTATATACCCTAATGTTGATAGGGGTAACCAATGTGGTTCGCCGAATAATTAGAGAAAAATGCAGAGAGAAACCTATACTATAGTTCCCATCAGACTCAGAGGCATGCTTTGGTTTTCTCTGTGCATTTCTATCCATATATTTCACCCTTCTCAACCGCGAATGCCTGCATATTAATAAGAATTATAATCAAAAACTGTGCCTGATGTGATCAAATAAGTACTACATGTTAGCGTAATTAGAAAATTAATAAAACGATACCTGATTGTTGAAGAAACGAGGTAAAATTTTCACAAAAGGCAAAGCACAACAGGCGCCGGAAAAGCTAACACCAAACAGCATCCGGGTATGTGTGATATGCCCAGAAATACCCAAAAATAACCGTACGCGGTAACCACAGGCCACACGCAAACTGCCAAACGTACTCTTGTGTAGTGTACTTTCATTCATAAATTAAAAATCTATGGGATAACAAATGTTGACAAAGCTGCTATGACATAAAATCCAACGCTCTCTCTTAGTGATTCCATGCTGCCCACCCTATACTACCCTCACCAAGAACAACTGTTACTATAGGTGATATCCAACGTTTTTTCACCTCCCCCGACGTTAATGTTTTTGGTCATTCATTCTTTCCACAATCTGCTGTTATTTGGAATGCGTATCCTCAGACCATAGTTGATACACCATCACTATTTAAGTCGAGACTAGCCGTCGTTAGCCAATCACTGAATTCTTAATTTAGCCCGATGCTCATTGAAATGAAATTTGAAATGAAATGAAATATATTTGATTAAAGTGTACTTATTAGCTAAGGTGTCAAACACACTTTACATGAAACAATAGCCTACTGGTCTAAGACTATAATGTGATTACTCAAATAATATAAAATTAACACCTAACAGTATACAGTTAATACAAATCAATGTTAGATACAATTATTTACATTTACAGTGAGCATGAAATAGCTAACGATGTGGAATAATACAGTGGGAAGTAGAACAAATATGGAATAAAGGAAATCATTGCAACCTTTGCAGCACATATCACACGGAAGAGTCCTGAGTATACATACCTTCCTATTAACTTTCCCCACAAATACTAACCTCTCTTAATAACAACCTAAGTAAAATCCTACTAACACAGGGAAAATTTATACTCCACAAAGAAATTCAAAAACCTTAAGAAGCGATCAATTAAGTCTACAATTACTTTGAGGTGTGGGTTGCCGTGTTAGCCATGTCGTAAATACGACAATACAAAGGTAACACCTTGTTGACTAACAATATGAGGATTAACACAAGCTTTAGTATATCAAGTATACTTGATATACGAAAGCTTGTGTTAATCCTTATATAGTTAGTCAACAAGGTGTTACCTTTGTATTTT
>WURV02209199.1:0-11137 GCA_011762755.2 Epimenia babai
GAGGAATTTGAAGTGACCGTTACGACAGGTGCCCGCTTAATACAGGTGGCCGTTCGGGCAGGTTTGACTGTACTAGACCCGAGCACTTAATCTTTGTATGTATTCTCCTGCAATGGACGATATTTGTAGCAGCTTTGTTGTCGTGCACACAACGTGGTTCGTCTAGACTGATATTCTTTGAAACGTTAGAATGTCCCACTCAGACCACCGTGCTTCTGATCAAACTCGATCGTTCTATGAACACTGTTAGATCATTTTACAGCGATTGACCAATGATGACACGCAGTAAGGCTGGTTCTAAAGGTAAAGTACATTTATAGACCGCAAGTATCAGCCTATAAAGGCTCTCAGATACGGTTTACAATGAAATGTTATCGGCAGCTATTCAGCGCATATACAATACATTCGATACTCACATATCGCCCCGCTAAGGATAATATCGAGCATCTACCCATTTGAGCGACGGGTTTACTCCAGCAATCGGGGATAAATGACTTGCTGACGATCACCGCAGAAAAGTCGACTGGTGGGAAGTTTCGAACCGTTAATAAGAACGGGACAACAAAACAACACGGATAGCCGATCGCCTGCGGGGTGAATGCCAACTCATCCTGAACAAGCAATAGGACGGCTATACGGTACTACATCTCCGACAAATACTACTCATGCCGCCTGTGGAACTGCCTGTCTCCATCGAGAATGCGGCAGCGATTGGACAGTATGAAATTATTTATGACAAGCGGGCTGAAGACGTCGCACACCTCACGTTAAACCTTCCTCGTCGAGAACAGCAACAACGGGAAATTGTTGTGGATAATGTAGCATTGGCGTAACATGTATGAAAAGGTTGCAATCATCGAGTCATCACATAATTATAATTACGATAATTATAATAATTATAATAATTAAAATAACAATAACAACGATAGCAACTATGACAACGATGGATAAGACAACATTGCGCAAAACATTCGCAATATTTGGAGTCCTGTTTCAGGCCATATTGCTTGTAATGATTTACG
This sequence comes from Epimenia babai, assembly GCA_011762755.2. Lineage (NCBI taxonomy): Eukaryota > Metazoa > Mollusca > Solenogastres > Cavibelonia > Epimeniidae > Epimenia > Epimenia babai. The sequence continues at coordinate 1,023 of WURV02209199.1, forward strand.
GTGCGTCATTGGTATCAATAAAGTGTCGTACCTTCCGTTTAATTAAATGACTTTGTGATTACTTTATAATTGGGAAAGACTAGCACGAACTATAAAAAGTTCGACAGCAAAGTATGATTAAGATGAAACACAGCGCCAACGATCCTGGAAACGAAGACGGGCGCCACATATAAGGGAGGGAATAGTTGACCAGTACCATCAAACACAGCGCCCGAGATCCCAGACAGAGAAACTAGGACCAGAGCTTATGGTAGGGTATGATTTATTAGTCTTTAGGTGTTAGTTTCATCCATCGTCTATCACACAACTCTCGCGTCATCGTTCATCCATACCGTACTCACGTTGAAATATGGAATCTAACTATTCACTGACATTAGCAAAGCTTAATATACGTTCGAACAATCATTATTCTCGCACATAAGTGAACGCGCATTAAGAATCATTCTATATAGATTGCACGGAGCCATTACATCACTGACCATTCATCGCAAGCCGTCACCACAAGTCCCCAAATGAGCCTCGCGTCTCAATCTTACGATAGTGATGTGCTTGCGACAAGCGCACGGTAGACTCCTATTAGAGCCCAGGAATAGGCGTCTGTGTATGCACTGGTCTACGATGGAATTTGTGACAGACTCCTAGGTATGGCCATAAGGATGGACTGGAGAAATGTATGCCAGTCTGTTTGGATGGGGAGACGTAAGTGCGCAGGGCTTGGCGTATCACTGCATTTATCGGTTCACATTTAGAATTCGTAGACGGGTGATAGGAACTCGTAAAATATCTTTTCACATTAAACAGTTCACAGACAGAAGAAACTATTTGACCTATAGAGTAACGACCACGGTCCGATAACAGGGACAAGGGGGCACCATATCGAGTAAATATCTCTTCATATATGATCCGAGCTACTTTAGATGCATTTTGCGTTTCAAGTGGAAAGGCTTCTACCCAATTCGTTAACGAATCAACTAACAGCAAAATATGTGAATATGGGCCAGATTTGACTAGAGGTCCAATAAAATCTATGTGCCAACGTGAAAAGGTGTCAACTATGGGCAAGGGTTCCCGTGGAGCAGGGTGGGGATGAAAGTTACGCTTTCCTCTTTAGCAGGCTTCGCAACGTGAGATATAATTGGATATATCTTGGTACATTTTCGGCCAGAAATAATGTGGTTTGATAATTGCATATGTCTTTTTTAGACAGAGGTGTCCCCCTGTAGCTTTGTTATCGTGATAGTTAGAGGACATTATTTCTGAAGATAAAAGGCAATGCGACCTGTTCACAGACCTAACTTTTATTCTAGGCTGGAACATATGATATAGACAATCGTCCAAGATTTCATATTGAGAGGATTGGTAGACAATAGAATTTGCCACAATCTACTGCCATACGGTGGGTAATCTCGGGCTTTTTAACCATGACCACTGGTGAGCACCAGTCAGAGGTCAGAGTCGCTCCCTTCGATTATCCCAGCTTCCAATAATTCACTAATCTGGGTTTCCATCTGACGTTTTATATCGGGGGGGGGGGGGTAACGATGAGGTCTCTGACGTATGGATGTGTCGTCTGTTGTTAGAATTCTATGTTGGTATGAAGTTGACTGACCAAACTCGTTGCAGTTTGTCGAACAAACTGATCTATTTTTCTCCATTACTGAATGTAATTGGGTTTTATCATTCTCATTTAACTTGCATTGACGAAGGTCATGGTCAATTATTAGCATGTGATTTACACGTCTGGATTTTACGAGCGAGTCAGGTATTAGTTCAGTAGTAACTGTAGTGACCTTTACACCCGTACCATTTTCTACTCCGTCGTTTCCATAGCTAACACCGTTTGAATGATTTAAGTGCAACATGTCAGATAGCTTGGTATCTCTAAATAGCACAGTATTCGTAGCCGAGATATTCGTTACCTTTATATGGCCTAGCTGTCCTGCTATAGCTACAGTTGTGCTACCTTTGACACCTTTGCGTGCAGCATCTACATTACAATCTAGCAAAACATGCTCACCATAAACGGCTCCGAAGAGGCGTACGGGCATTCGGTTTGGGGTTTAATTTCAACAGATTTAGTCAATTTAGCAATCCGGGGGATCAGCTAATTTGAGAACGTATTTGTTTCATAACGTCAGTGTGTTACTTGAAAAATTTAAACATGTTTATTTTCTCGCAAGAAATCTATGCCTCGTACGAGAGGGAAACTTATATGTTAGAAAACATGGAAGATTTGTGAAACAGTAACTCTGCCTAAATTCAGTGGAAAATGTACTTCACCCAAACATTTATGTATGTAATTGCCAACGCCGACTATGTAATTAATTGACGACTTATCCAATGGATCTTGGTCAATTCCAATTTCCCGAATATTTTCTAAATAAGTACAACGAATTTTTCATCCATGATCGATTAAACCGTAGCAAAAACTTTCCAAAATAGTAAGTTTAACTAGATTTTGATCACCAGGAGTCCTGAACGAATTCCGATTAGCATTGTTACATAGACGGGTTGGCGCGTACCTACCTGTTTTTGCTAGAGTGAAACATAGGGGAAGGCCCTGCGAATTGACAGTCACGGGCTATGTGACCTACCATGCCACCGCTGAAACAGGTGAGCGCTGGCCACGAACTCGATGAAGTATTGCGTAAATTATGCGTGCTGCACTCACGTGGGGAGGGTAGCTACATAGTATCTTTCTCTCGAATGTTCGAAGTAACGTCCGGCGTTCTGACGATGATATTGTCCTCGATCCTTATTATCGTTGATCGGATGTCTGTATGGCTGTCCTTCCGGACGCGAAGAATAGCCATTATTGAACGTGTTTTTCTCATAGTATTGTACTACGAGTTTTGTAAATTCACGTCCATTGTTCGTAGATCGATAAGGGTACGGTACGGTATTTTATGAGGGACTCACTTGATACGATGATGACGACGGCGATGAAGAAGATGAAGATGAAGGAGATGAAGATGAAGGAGATGGCGATGATGATGAGATCAAGGTTGGTTGCTTGCGTCGAATGGCCGAAATACGAAAGAGACAACAGATGGTCGCTAGAAGCGGGTACAATCAGAGGAAGAATTGGATGTTGATAGATTCGTTGATATACGAGTCGAACGGTAATAGAACGACGCGCACGGTTGAATATAATGTCATAATATATAAGCAGACAATACGCGGTTATGAAGGAAAACGATTAACTGGTGGTGTTTGTAACGAGGGATAAGATGTGATAGAATGAGACGGATAGTAAGGTTGACTGCGACAATGTGTTGTTGGCTGCGGTAAATAGACGAACTGTTGAATGAGTGATATTTGGCTGGAGGTAGAGGGGCAGGTCACGTGATTTTAATGCCAGCCAATGCGTGTTCGGTGGTGGAATTACATATTTTTATGTACAGCTATACAAAATTCAAGACAGGTACTGTCCGATTGGTGGAGCACCTCGATGTGGCTAATTCCGGGCTGAGGTATTGCTGGGAAAATTGTGTCTTCAGCGATATGTCCTATCGAGCGCAGTGCGTCGAATGTCTTAGGCTGTTGGGATTCAGTTATCCGTCAAAAGTCGTCTTGTAAGCCTTTAATAGTTTGTGAAACTTTTAGGTTCTCGTCCATGTTGATATATCGAAATGATGTTTCGGATCGTGTTATGTACTCTGTGTTATGCACATACTATGAAATATTCTAATTTGTTGATTGCATAATTGTTGGAATTATCATTACCGAAGCGCCATAGCGACAGTTGAATGACAAATGCAAGGTATCAAGTTTAGCCTCGTGGTCACTCTGCAATTTACTATACAAATATTGTCCTGTGGCGTCCACAAGAATGGGGAAATTGCTATCGCGTCTTGCTAATCCATAGGCAGTAATTTACAATAATTTACGAACAACGTTCACCAGCATACGGCGTCATCCTCGCTGCTGTTGAATTATGGTAAAATATCTTCGGAGGCATTCTTTGTGCTTCTCGATTTGGAAGTTCATCCATGTCCGCGAGCTTATCGCCTGTCATCTCCGAGTGAATAGGTCACGGCTTCTGAGCTCCTTAGGGAAAGTTTATAGAGTTTATATTAAATGCAACGTCTCGTTATAAAAACGTTTCGTTTTACGTCAATTCAACCACTATTTTTTTGTTTGTTGGTGATGGTTGTTCTGCTGTTTTTTTATTCTTTAGTTACTATGGACCGCTATATGTTATATGGTGTGCCTGATTTAAAAAAATAAATTAATAAAAAAATATACCGATATCCACATTAATGGTGTATCCAGAAGACTATGCTATAACTATAAGTTATGCAAAGGGTTTTAATGAAATTTTGCTTGTATTGTTATTTCTTTCTGGCTTACTGCTTCTTTTTGATGAAGCTGCGGTTTTTAGGGGACGTTTTAGGGATAGGTCGTTTTGACCTGTTACTTATTAAAAAGAATGCGAATCGCACTAATTTTAGTCCAATTTTGCTGCATTCAGGAAGAAACTTATCATCATTGTATTCGTTCGCACTTGATAGGGAAACATAGTGCATCTTTTATAATCATTTGAAAACATAAATTAGGAGATTTGCGGACTTTTAATTATTTAGTGTAGGGCGCTGTAGTTCTAAAAAATAATCAATAGAGAAATAAATGTATAATTAATGATATATTTTTGCCCTAATAAGTAAATATGAGTAATACGGTCGGACTTATAAAATAATACACGGAGATAATCGGTTGTATTCGTTTTCATACAAACTCTGGGAAGATATAACGGTAGGCTCATTATTTATGCTTTCACGGTGGCCTACATACATTGCATTAGGCGTGATCGTTTTTGAGGAAGAATCAAAATCACGAAAAAATCTTACGACTCAAAAGTGAAATATTACTGGCAACTATATTGATAATGTTACAGCCAACGCTACAGAGTAAACACCAGCCTTTACATTGGAATTTAGAATCGGACCCGACTGTAATATGATAATGCTGATTAGCTTTACACCTATACTAACGAATCACTGATAAATACCAGATTTAACCCGTCCTATTTATGTGAAAATGTTATTAAATGGCATGTGGAGAACTGCACTCCAGTCATTCAAATCATAATGGGGAGATAAAAAAAGGGAAAGGCGAGGTTTTGGTGCTACTTTATAATTTAATGTAAGTCGCACGTACAATATTGCCCTGTTACATCGCTAAGATATTTTCATAATAAACCATCCCAAAGTGCGATAATACTCGTAGCGCGAGGTATGCACTGTACAGATCAGAATCATTCCATAGCAAATATGTCTAAATATTCAAGCACGAAAATCATGCTCATTTCCCTGGTTTGTGCTAGTTCGAACTCGCAACCTCTCGCATGAAAGGCAGCACTTCTAACCGCCGCACCATCGGCACCAACTATAACCAGTTAGGCTCACTGAAGAGAGGAAATATTTACGTTGAACCTTTACTCACCATACTACAGGCTTGTAGATTCCCTTTTTGTTATTTTAGTGATTTGACAATGTGAATTTATGTGTAATTAATCTAGCTATTTTGAGCTTGGTCAGAGGTCCACGTAACTTCTACCTTGGATGATTCGACCCAATTATGGAGTCATTTGTTGCACTGATGTATAGAATGTATGCACGCTAATACTTTACCATTATGTAAGGAATAAGAATTATGTAAGGTCTCCTAGTTTTTATATACATTAAATATTAGTATAAACCGTTTGTAATTATTAAGAAATGTAAATCATACTGCTCAGGCATGCTCCTATACCATATTAGGGCAGTTTCAAAACGAGGCGGCTGCCATGTTTGATCACATGCCGATTCGACAGCTGAGTGTACTCAAATGGTCAGGTAGATGTTGAATATATTAATAAATATGGATTAAAAGAAAATAAAAATGATCGTACATACCTTGAGTATTCAAACAGCTTAAGAAAAGTCATGCATATTTTTAACTAGTTATGACAACTGTATGTTTGTAAAGCTGAATACAGTGATTTTGTAGTGTGGACAACACAGGATATTCATATTGTATGGTTAGAGCCAGATAATGATTTCTGGGAAAAACTAAAGGGGAAAGCGAAAGATTTTTTCATTAGTGTGTGATGCCAGAGCTTGTGGGAATGTTCTATTCGCGGTATCTTCACCAATACCTATTCCAGTAATATCCAAATGAGAATGACGACATACGGTGTTATTGTCGACAAGGTGATTCGGGTTGACGAATATTTGGATGTGATAATGTAAAGTGTGCTATTGGTTGGTTTCATTGTGATTGTCTTCGTATGCAAAAAATACCAGCGGGTAACTGGCACTGTAGAGACTGTCGTAAATTTCCAGAGTACAAGAAAAATAAGACCGCGAAAAATTAAACACGGTACTCGAATAATTTAAATATCCATATAATACACGCAATATACATATGGTTACGTCATTAATAATTGTTCATAAGCATACTACAGTCTAATTGATGTACCGATACTAATAAATGACTGGTCTTATAAATTAAAGTTTATTATTTTAATAATATTGTTGTCGTTGGTGCCAGTGTCATTGCCTTTCATGCAGGTTCGAACCACCACAAACTAGGGATATTTCCTGTGCCTTCCACTATAGGAAATGTAGAGGATTTTCATGCTCGAATATTGGAAGATTTATTTTCTAAAGGAATATTATAAAAATATAACAATATTGTCCGTGCGACTGACATTTAATTGTTAAGTAGCACCAAAACTTCCCATCGATGTAAAAAAGTAAAGCCAATTTAAACTCTCATAGCCTCGCTTCAGCGATTTACAGGAAATTTGTGTACAGTACAGGTAGAATACAAGACAGGTAGTTGCAATCTAACACCAGCATGCCTAGCAATCTAACACCAGCATGCCTAGCAATCTAACACCAGCATGCCTTGAAATCTAACACCAGCATGCCTTGCAATCTAACACCAGCATGCCTAGCAATCTAACACCAGCATGCCTAGCAATCTAACACCAGCATGCCTTGCAATCTAACACCAGCATGCCTAGCAATCTAACACCAGCATGCCTTGAAATCTAACACCAGCATGCCTAGCAATCTTACACGAGCATGCCTAGCAATCTGATACCAGCATGCCTTGAAATCTAACACCAGCATGCCTAGCAATCTAACACCAGCATGCCTAGCAATCTAACACCAGCATGCCTTTCAATCTAACACCAGCATGCCTAGCAATCTAACACCAGCATGCCTAGCAATCTAACATCAGCATGCCTAGCAATCTAACACCAGCATGCCTTGCAATCTAACACCAGCATGCCTTGCAATCTAACACCAGCATGCCTATTTATACCGCCTGTACTCCCCAACAAACATTCTCATATTTAAATGGGAAAATTTGTAATTATTCTCAGCTAGGTAGACTTAGGCGGCTGTGGCCAAGTACCTTGCATAAGGATACAACTTATAAATTGTTGAAATGAGTTTAATGTCTGCTAAATTTTGTAAAACCACTCTATACAGCTGACTTAGTAAAGGTTTTCAGACTACGTAGGTCTTAGCAATAAATATGTAGTGTGTGTGTCATATATTGTTATTAATTATATCATTAGGACATTACTGTGTATAAATTTTTCGATACACTGCAGCAATTGATGAGTTAGTGTAGTAATGAAATTGTCAAAGACTTATTGAATTGCCTTTAGTTGGCTCAAATTGTCTTCCCCATGGGTCGAATGGTCCGAAAAAAAGAGTCAACTGACGTGTGATAAAAATCATTAAATTATTATTGTAAATCATCTGGACTGACCAATAAAACAGATGGATTATGCTTGGTTTCAATATTCAGTATGTATTATCACCTTTATTATATATGATTTCATGAAGCTGTCGAATTGCTTTTATCCCATGGGTTGAATAATTGGTGTGGTAAATCGTCTCCCCATAGGTCCCATACTATAGAATGGGTCAAATCATCTAAGGTTAGATAAAATGTCAGTAGGGCAATATACAGGGTGGGCCAGAAAAAACGGAGCTACGTGTTTACAATACTATAACTCCACTATTATTGGGTATTTTTTCCCCAAATTTTTCACAAGTCTACAGTAAATTCAGGTCGGTCAATCACACAAATATGACGTCCTAGAAACTACACAATGTCATAGAAGCTACACAATTATGGCGTTATCGTTTCCATAGCTAGCCTAGATTTTCTGTGAAAATTTACTTTTCATTAATCTGTACCATGCCTTCTTACGGTATCGAAGATTTCACTGTAATAAAAGTTTGTAGGTAGCAAGGATAGTCAGCGAGACGAATGCTGGCTGAACTTTCGAACAAACCATGGATGCGCGGAGAATTAGTTAAGGTGATATGGAAGATAGACACGATCGGCTCTGTGGAACGTCTGAACGGGTCGGGCAGACGACGTACAGTTAATTGTCGGGAGAATGTTGCTATTGTGGAGGACTTCGTTCTGAGCCAAAATGATAATTACTTATTACCCGATATGAGGGCTTTATCGTACAAGTACATTTTCCACCAAGATCGTATACGTTCACCACATCACGGATATCTCTACAGTTCTTACATAATAATATTTCTGCCCATATCAAAGCCGAAAACTGGCCGGCGAATAGTCTGGATAGAAATTCGGTGGCCCACCGAATATGGGCGGCATTGCAAGAACGTCTGTACAAAGGTTCCTGAATTTGCAGCACAGATGAGCTATGCGCGAGAATTACCGAGGCTTGCCAGACCATCTCACAGCGTCTCATCGACAAGTCCATCAACAAGTGGCAACCACGATTAGCTGCCTATGTTTGACAAAAAAGGGACATTTTATGTAGTTGTTTTAATCACAGTATAGTACACGTGTATATTACGCTGATGTGATACCGACACATCAGTCTACAGTGACAATTTTAAGCCAGATTTCTTTAAGATTACTATACGTCTTGATTTTACGACGTCCGTTAGTAGATTTAGTGGCAATTCCATAGTTACTAGTTGCAATACAATAGTTACTTGAAAGTGGTGTGAAATATGAAATAAATATGTCCATAAATAATACAAATATGCCTCGTCAAACACATAGCTCCTTTTTTTCTGGCCCGCCCTATACATTACGTCCTGCTCTCTTGTTTATGTTCTCTATATTGCCTTTTGTTGTGTGTTATTGTTGGAGTCTATCTTTACACTGACAAAATGTAATATTGTTATAATCCTGATGGGGTGATTCCTTTAATATAAGATGTTTGCTGTAATACCTAAGTTTCAAACTTATAATTGACAGCCATAACATCGTAGCTTCATCAATACTAAAGTTAATTTTTAGTTCCGTTCCTCTAACGGGACTATATGGGGGCCAAATGGTGATCATACAAAGTATATTTAATAAGTTATAACTTTAGTGAAATCATGATCATAAAAAGTATCTTTAGTAAGTTATATAACTTTAGTGAAATCGCTAGTCCATATATTGATAGTAAGTGACAGTCTGACCTTTCCTCAAATCATCCCCCACACTCGATATCTTTAAATCAAAACTCATTATGCTACTCTTCACTTGTGCTTGTGCATAGCTCCTAACATTCTAAAGCAATAATTTGTTTTAATTTTGTTTTGTTGTTAACTTGAAAATTAAGCATTCTGAAAATTCTATTTTTTATATTATCCAGAATCTTTGTGATTTCACTTTTCTCCCAGACATTTCACTTTTCTCCCCCCAAAAAAAACATTCCCTAAACATATACAGTTTAGGCAATGTTTTTTCTTTAATCATTATATTATCACACCCGAATGCAACTCTCGCTTCATTCATTGCTATTATGCTATATTTATTTATATTGTAAACTGTTGTAAGCAGTACTTGAAGAATTCAATAATTCACATATAATATGTATTTACTTTATATTGAAGATTTATACTGAATTTAATGATAATGATAACAATAATAATAATGAAGTTTTATTTTAATTGTCATATTCTCCCTTGGTCACTCTGCCAAGATGATGCCTATGTCACTTCACAATATAAATAAATCTATGTATATCCAAAAAACGAATAATGACATAGAACAATGAATGAAGCAAGAGTTACACTAGGCCTAATAACATTATGGTTAAGACGGCAAAATATTGCCAAAATTAT
>WURV02209210.1:0-11137 GCA_011762755.2 Epimenia babai
AGAATAATAATAATATAATATATATATATATTCTGATTATAGGTTAACAAGATTTAATACTTGTCAAACTCCCATCAGATAGCCAATATACTCCTCAGGTGAGTATAAACACAAACTTTCTGGTATAAAATCCCTTGTGTGTAATAGGAGGTGGCGTAGATAATAACAGGATAACGTTTATTTTTTGCTTAATCATTCTAGCGTGCAATTTTTTAAATATTTCTTACCCAAGACAAATGATACAGGATAAATGTGTTTTTGTCAAAGTACGTCCTAGTACATTGTCGACGTGACATTCCTGTTGCACATAGAAATATGAATACGAGGTATACGTGCACCAGGCATTAATTGACAGCGTCAGAACACAGGCATGCGACATCGTGGTATGGGTCAGTTTAAGGCTATTGTGGAATATAAGAAAAGTTCATGACCTATCGACTAGCTAACGGGTAATCATACAAGATTTTGTCGAGCCGGCGGGAGATCGAGGTGCGGCAAATGATGACATGAGTAAGTAACGAAAAAAATCAAGAATTCTGGATTTTGCGGCGAGGAGCAGGGTTGGCGAGAAAACGAGGGGCGGTTTATCGGGGGTCTACTGTATCTCCCAATATACCTGTGGAACAGATATTAATTCACGCTAGTTAGTCTATAAGGTGTTATTTTTACTATGTATAGTTGGACATACGTCAGCATGTAGATAAATGAGTTTTATTCGATTCCATGCGAACCCAGGTCCATGGATTGAAAAGCTAAAACATAAGGCTTGATTTGCACGCTTCATTAGTCGAGCCCCGAGCTATAACTATGAGTTCATATTATACATTATAGTGATTATAGTCACCAGCCGGCATTTGGCATTTTCGCCGAGACCGCCGTGGTTTTACATAAGCCGATGTAGCGTCTGTTATTTAAATTAACACATCGGTTCCCTTCACCCAGCGTACTATGACGCACGCTTTACCCACGAAAAATATTTCCAGATTCTACGCGAGAGATAGTCTGTTTGTCTGTTTGATTCGTTCATTATAACAACGTATAACTCACACGGGTGGTAGGGCACGGTAGGGCGCGGTAGAGCAGAGTAGCTGTATCTTATTTAGTTTTCGCTGTGGTGAAGACAAAGACACTAAGCATGGATGCATCGTCTCATACGGTGAGCTGTACTTAGTTATCTCCTCTTGTATGGTATTTCAGTATGTACGTACTTGAGGACATGCTTCTAAAATGTCAAGTTCAGATTTTTGTTCATGTTTTAAGAACCAGGCAGAATGTTAAAGTTAGCTTAAATGAGAAGATGGCATTTAGCACATTTTACTTCTAATATAGCGTATATACACATCACTCTGAATTATTAATACGTACATACTTTTCATATAATGTGTGAATGTACCAAAAAGCATTCAAGTTACAAAATTCTCGCAAAATTATACAAATTTCTTACAATTTAACCGCTGTTCATCCGTTGTAGAAGTCACTGTTCATTCTCGAAGAAACCAACATTTAAACCAACATACCCCAGCAGATGTCGTGTTATTTTTACTAATTGATTTTTAGTAGTAATATCCATTAACCTGAGTCAAACCTACACTAATTCATTCGTGTGATCCTGAAGACTAAGTTCTGTACACTATTCTTTTATCTATTCTTTATGCAATTACCAAGATCTTTATAGACATCTGTTTGAACCGCTCAGGTTACATTAACACCCCCCATGGTCTCCTACCAAACATCTTGTCACCGATCATCTCTCCCATTGTTGTCTAATATTTACAATAGACTCTACAGCATTCCCATCACCTCTACACAAAAGACACGCCGTTATACCATTATACCCTAGTACTGCCACATTGTCTACACTGTACCCTCTACCCAGACATAGACATCCCAGAGTCAAGTACCGCGCACACCTGCTGCTTCGCCCTTTTGTCCATATCCGCCACTCAAATCCTCGCTATTAATTAATCCTTTTAGATTCCAGAACAATAATACGAACACCTTAAATACAAACTGTACCATTGATATCGTGGACTTTTCAAATTTCCCATTCACTAGTTCTCCTTTCCCCTCAGAACTTTGCATTTTGAATGATCCATCAAGATATTTATGTTATTCTGTCAGTTTTATATATATATATATATCTCAAGAGGCACTGAATGGCTATCTATTCGTCGTCAAGGTAAGAATCAGAATTGTTAAATACCTACAACTGTTTAGTATGGAATCGATTATCGACATAATGGTTACTTTTATCTACGACAAGAGAGAAATCTTTTTGTCTTTTTGGCATAGCTTTCACCACTGTCTTTAATATTGTCAGGCCAAGGCCATTCCCGTATTTCTCGCGCTATCCGTCATGCCACTCTGTAACTCATGCCTATCCATTGTTTGGTATTGGTCATCCAACATTCAACCTGGTCAGGTTGCTTCCTCTACCACCCCTCTACCATCCCTCTACCATCCCTCTACCATCCCTCTACCATCCTTCTACCATTGCTTCGATTCTTTCAGTAACGCCTCTATCCTCTCAGCATATGACCAAAATATCTCATATTCCTCATTTCGATGATATTTACCAATTCTTTTTTCCTTCCTCCATCTTTAGGACATCTTCATTGCTCCCATGCTCTGTGTAATAATTCCATTTCAACATCCACACCACTGTCTTCTACGTTTCTACATGTAACATCCATATTATAATATGGATATATCCATAACATCCGCATTATACAATGTTTGATATAATTTCAACATTTCAACCTTCTTTTTCTGATTTACTAACTAAATTATTTTTGGACCAAATGAATATTTCATCTAAACAGAGATCCCTCGAGCCATATCTGTTTTCTTACACAAGCTTTCGTATATCAAGTATACGGTACATCATCAGGTGCATCAGTTACAAGGAGCATGGTAGATCTCTTGAGTTATTCGATTCATTTAGAACTTTTTCAGGCTTTTTACTCGTATTAATAAATCACACTAGTTGGTTGGTTGGTTAGTCGAGTGGTGGGGACACCGGACTCGTAACCGAAAGGTCGCGGGTTTGAAACCCCCCACCAGTCAACTTTTCTGCAATGATCCTGAGCAAGTCATCTATCCCCGATTGCTGGAGTAAACCCGTCTCCAAAATGGGTAAACGCTGCTTTATATCTTTGACCGGGGTGGTACGCGAGTGTCGAAGTTACTGTATTTGCGCTGAATAGAGCTGCCATGAACATTCATTGTAAACCGCATCGGAGATCCTTGGCTGATACTTATGGTCTATAAATGTTGTACTTTACTTTATTTAATACATGCCGAGTAGACGACACAGTGCAACGACACCCCCCCTCCACCCCCTCCCGTACACAACAGTAAGGCATGGTGACGATATTGTTGATAATTTCCTTTAATCTTACACTAGAGGGTAATCCAATTTAATTTTGCAAACAATTTAATCTCGCGTTATAGCGACTAATAAGGCCATTTTATTTTTAAGTGTGACCAGTACTGACCGAGTCATCAATGAACACTGGAGTGACCTAAACCTTCCAGTGACCACTCCGACTGAGTGTGACCAGTGGACCATAAATACCACACCATACACCATCTGCCCTCGCAGATTGACCTCCATATCATTCTATTCATTATCACATAAGTGACACATGCCCCCCCCCACGTGCCCCACGTAATGTGACCCACAATTAACCGTGAGTGACTATATCATCAGTGTATTATGACTAATGTACCATATACAAATAATACTTTGTGCGTCACGTCGTCACCGCAGTTTCATTATTTTCACATTTTTATCCAAGTTGACAGGTTTACACGGTAGAGTTATTACAAAGGCTTTTGTTGAAATACTCATCCTAAGTTCACTGCCTGTCTGACGTCTGACGCACGCATCCCGCAGTGACCCAGGTGACACGCGTACGTTCACTTACCAAGGTGCATTTTGGCGTTAGGTTGATTAACATTAATTATATTCCATATAAAATTTTCATGTAACATTAGTTGTTTAGACCGATTTAGATTTGAAGTTTCTTGGAGATCAAGTGTAACACCTTTTATGTAAACTAAATAATTGACTTAATTATACATTTTCATATGAACGCAAAAACTTCATCAGGTAATCAAATATAGTGTAGATATATTTTTTTTAAGTTAGAGCTTACATTTAATAAATCAGTTGGTCTATATAAAAGCTGTCACCCTTCATCTCCATTAGAACCCCACCCACTGTCGTATTGCAATTGACAGCTAAGCTCACCTCAGTTGATAGGTTTTAACTAAGTTTAACTACATTTATAACTCAAGTTAACTACATCCGTTATTAAGTGAACTACATTTATTTCTTATTTAACTACATCCACTACTAATATCGCTTCATTTTTACGACGTAAATATAAAAGGAACTCCATTCCTCCCCAAAATAACGCGAGGTGCACGTCTTTAGGGTCTTCAAGTGTTAGTTATCCGCGAAATTCGATGGTTCCCTCCCCCCCCCCACCCGGATAAATAGCATTGGAGGAACGCAGTAAGATATACTTTTCAGATGTGATGTTATTTTTAAATAAGTTTGTTTTCATTCGGTACACAAGTGAGAGCTTATTTTGTGCTGCTGATGAATTTTCGGTAGGTTACTATTTCATCGGAAAGGTCAGCCAATCTGTCGAGGCCGACCTACTGTTAGAGTGAAGTTATGTGTGAGATCCAGTGAACTCCGGTTAAAAAAATAGCTTATTTAAATAAAAGACCAAATACCGAAAACAGTTTTAGTAGCGGGATAGAGGTGTTATTTATGGATATAACACCAAAAATAGTCCACAAGACAAGTATTATAGCAATTTATTACAACATCGAAATTTATACTGAAAAAGCCGGTGTATTTACCCCACCCCTGGTGTGTCGGTTACCAAGAACTGAATTGGGGCCAGACCACCGGTGTTTTATATGCAGATGTACAGGAAGGTAGTAGTCATTGAGACATTCCAGATGTATCGATAGTTTTCCCTCAATATCTGTTTTTCAATTGTTACTGAAATAGCTACAGGTGCTCTGTTACACATGAATGCTATATTTAATTATAGAGGCTACCTGCATGGATGTAAATAATGGATTTGTTGCCATAGTAACTGGCTCTAGCCCTGTGTGAGTTTTGCCATCCTCAGAAACTGTTGAAGATTTCTGGAGCTTCAATTAGATAATTAATGAAGAACACACCAAAAGAATTCTGTTTCCATCGGTATTTAGTCGATGCACGTCACTGATTTGGAGGTCGTGGGATCTTGTCCCTGATTGTTCACTATATTCTGTTTCTGTTTTGTTGAAGGGTATGTACCACAGAAGTATAGTAGCTGATTCATTGGTAGCCATTCCAGAAGATCCCGCTTCGATCCACGGTCTCAAGGATTCACTGTATATAGCAGTTCTTTTTTGATCAAAACCAGTTTTGGATGCTCCTTGGATGATCTCCAGGATGGAGCTCACCCCACCTCTTTGGATGCTTTCTGGTAGATGCTCTCTGGTAGATGCTCTCTGGTAGATGCTCTCTGGTAGATGCTCTCTGGTAGATGCTCTCTGGTAGATGCTCTCTCGTAGATGCTCTCTGGTAGATGCTCTCTGGTGGATGATCTCCAGGATGGAGCTCAAGAGTC
This sequence comes from Epimenia babai, assembly GCA_011762755.2. Classification (NCBI taxonomy): domain Eukaryota; kingdom Metazoa; phylum Mollusca; class Solenogastres; order Cavibelonia; family Epimeniidae; genus Epimenia; species Epimenia babai. The sequence continues at coordinate 5,643 of WURV02209210.1, forward strand.
CACCAAGGACAGAATTAGAATAGATAAAAGACGTGACTTTTTATATTAATTGCGTTATGTAAATCCAAGCGAACTACTGGTATAATATATCGAGGACGATCTAACACTTCAATATTAAAGGTAATATTCTGAAGTAGATTTCTAGAAGTGGTTAGAGCGTCTGACCTTGAATCAAGAGGACCCTGTATAGTAGTATAGTAGTACCTGTAGTGTTCTGGCAGAAAGCGCCTCATACCGCTCTGCCCATGGGTGTCTGGGTCACCCTTGCAGTGTGGTTCTCTTAGGGCTTCCCCCCCCAACGTAGTCATGCTTCAGTTGCTCTATGGATGGTCTCTTAGGAGTTTACCTCTCTTCAGAGTCATCACTCTAAATAAACATCAATTATCATAGACTTAGTGGAGTGGTTTCGAAAACTAGAATGGAAGGAGGTCAATTGTCTTCCCAGACTCGGTGGGTTTGTCATAGTAGGTGTTTCCCCCACCCCTGATAAGTGAGGCGCATCAACTCGTTCTTTCAACTATATATTTATAGGCTAGCTTTGTAAAGGGCCATGAAAGGTCTAGACAACGGTTACCATGGTAATCAGCATCTTGTTAACTAACGAACTAAATAAGTAGATGTCAAAATGTCCAGGTGATGGGGTACTGGTAGTGTTCATACGATCATGATCGTAATTGTGTTGCTCGAAACATTTAAGGTATTTGCGATAAATTATTGTCACTAACGGCTAGAATGATCCGATCAACCCCTCCCTAGTATTAATAAACTAACGCGGTAAAAGACCTCCTGGATCTAGCAAAGAGACTAACTCGGTCACATGTCTAATCAAGAGGCTACCTGACTAAAACAAGCATAAGATGGCTGGTTCTAGAGCTGGTTGTCTCATGATTAAACTGTGATAAGTACTGGTTGCAATAGAACCCTTGAAACTGGTTCCTTCAAATACCGTAGTTAAGAAAACGGCCTCAGGGAGCCACAAACATTCCATTTATTCGTGGTATACTGTTGAGTTTCTCTTGTACATTCCATGACTCTGGAATGCCTTTGTTATTTATTGTCCTTATTGGCAAACCTGTCTATGAGCAACATGAACGCAGAAAATACAGATCTTATGTCTGCGAAGAAACATAGACATTCTACAGCCATTTATCTTTAGTGACATTTATCTTTTCCCATCAGATGTATAGGTCCCCCCCCCCCGTGCATTTCTTTCCATCTATTTATAAAACCACATTGGCTAACCACATTTATGATTTATTTTTGGTGGCATTTATCTTTGGAATTTTTTTTTGGTGACATTTATTTTTGGTAGTGACATTTATTTTTGGTAGCATTTGCCTTTGGTAACGTTTATCTTTAGTGACATTTATCTTTGGTGACATTTATCTTTAGTGGCATTTATATTTGGTGGCATTTATCTTTGGTGGGTTTTATCTTTGGTGGCATTTATCTTTGGTGGCATTTATCTTTAGTGGCATTTATCTTTAGTGACATTTATCTTTGGTGGCATTTATCTTTAGTGACATTTATATTTGGTGGCATTTATCTTTGGTGGCTTTTATCTTTGGTGGCATTTATCTTTGGTGGCATTTATCTTTAGTGGCATTTATCTTTAGTGGCATTTATCTTTGGTGGCTTTTATCTTTGGTGGCATTTATCTTTGGTGGCATTTATCTTTGGTGGCATAGGTCTGAAATGAAGCTAACAAACTTCCAGATTAAAGACAGTTTGATGTTTCCAGTTTGGGCCGCCACTTGTGAGCTGTATTTTGTAAAGGTCCAAAACAAAAGAAAGCAGTGTGGCGCGGAATTGTAGGCTATAATGTGTCATGTTTCACTCAATATATTCACCCGTGGCACAAAGAAATTCTTACCATGTAAGGACAAATCAGATTGGGTGGGGGGTGGTGGGTTAGAGGGTTAATGACAACTGTAGCTAGAGTAACCAAACCAGCCATTATCACCTGTAATTATTGTACAACACAATGACCACCCCAGCCATTGTGTATCACGTCAACAAGGACATCTGTTGTTGAGCCGGTGAATATACAGCCACACATGGACATTCCGTGCATATTTAACATTCCATTCTCGTGACTCATTCGATTACTGTAATTAAAACTAAACGTAGCAGTTACGAAGTTTGTTACATCAACTCTTCTCTCTCTCTTTAGTTTATTTACCTGAATTAATGAATATCAGTTTAATTCAGTCTCAACATTCATTTACATTAATTACCTCATCTATTGCACCTGTAAAATCTTAGTATTTTCGTATGCGCCAATTACCTGGAATATTTATCTGATTGCAGGTAAGAATCTATTAACTAATCATTACTTTTATGTACATCCCGAATGCCTAATGCTAGGTCATTAATTTTCTGTATTCAAATAGCTGTTTACTTGTCTTGAATTAACCCTTTAATGCTAATCACCACTTCAGTGCCAATAAATCCTATTGATTAGATACATTACAGCTGTTTATGGGTTAAATTAACTTTAATTATTTTATTGTACGACCCACTTTTCTTCTAGTTAATCTCAATTGGCTATAACTTGCGCGTCTGAAAATTTTATTATTCACTATATTGCCATGAATTTCTATCGTAATGTCATACGTAGTTACCAGTATCTCAAGGGTTAAATTGAACTATGGTAATTCAATGATTGTTTTTATTATTATATTCTGCCTTTATTCACCTCACCTGACTCATCGTCATCACTTATGAATACCTGCCAATACCTTTAGACTCAGAATTCTACATACATGCACTTTCCCCATTTCTTTCGCGAGTCATTTTTTTTTAATTATTTGATGTGATCATATACATGAATACATATTCTGCCACCTAAATTAAACATATGGAACAAATGCAGGGCTCGTGGCCAGAGCTAGTGTCTTTTGGTGTAATTTGTTCAAATTAGTGTGTCATGGATTACAATTCTAAGTCTACATAATATTGTATTCTACTAAAAACTGCAATATGGCTGTGTTTTTCCGCATTGGAGTGCTTCTTGACATTTTCTCTTGGGACATTTTCTCTCGGAGACGTTTTCTCTTGTTACGTTTTCTCTTGGGACGTTTTGCATACTTGGGCATTTTCTATCAGGACATTTCTTATGCAGGGCCTCTTCCATGGGGACTCTTTCTCCTGGGACCGTTACAAAGCCATTGACCACTACATGGACAGCATATTATAGCAGTATACGAATGACCTTACAGTCTCATTTAAAGTTAACCCTTGAATGGCCGATATTGCGTTGATTACATGTATCACACATATTGATGTTATATGACAGCATTTCACTGAGGTTACTGTGGAAAAAGCTAATGCAACGTCACTGTAGCTCGTGAACCCATATACTTTCCGCAACTGTACGTGTGACCTTTGACCCTTTTCTTTATTTTTATCAATGTTATCCTCAATATAAGCATCTCACTCCATACCCTTATATATATCTGAACTAGGTCATACATAGCAATTTACCCAATGGGACATACAGTACGCTAACATCCCACGGGTCTCATTTCCATATTACACATTTCTCCCCCTCCCCACAGTCATCTTCAATCCATCACCATCACCACAATAGAGCTCTCTTATTATCTCTATATATATACATCATGTCATTATGGAGCGCATTATGGAGCGTACAGAATCATACATGAATATTAATACAGACATCATTGTATTGTAGTTATATATACCGGTAATATGGCTCCTGTGGACTGTCATATTTACCGTATAATATTCACATTTAATCGATTTCTTTATTATAATTTATATTGGCGAATGATTACATTTTCCCACTCGAATAGCAGACAGTTTATAACCCATGATTTATGGCTTGATTCAGTTAAAACGTTTAACAAAAGTTATTTCAATATCATTCATTACGTATACTGGATTGTAGAAGTTGTCTCTCCATTGTACAACTTTTGTATGCGGTATTTTTATACATGATACGTATTCAATGGCGTCTCTAAGTTTTTCATCCCATCACAGGTATAGGTTTATTTTCTGTGCATCTCTCTCCAGGTATTCAGAAAGCCACATTGGCTACCCCCATTGATGTCACAAATATATGTTTTCTTGTCATTACTTATTAATCTGATGAAAATTACGAGGATTGTCTCTGCTGAAAGAGGCATCAGCCATTTCACTAGACTTAACCCTTAGCACTCTGTTGTCACAGAACTATTTTGCTATACTAACGTGATATATAGGTGTCAGCATCGTAAGGGCTAACGATGAAACTGGATTTGTGAAATTTCTTATTATTTAATTGTTTTTTGAGTGAATGGCATGTACTTCCTATAACCAGAGAGTTTGTTATGTTGAATTTATTAAAATATTTTCGTCTGTTACTTATTTTGTCAATGAAAGGAATAGCCATTCTACACTCATGTTTATATATGTATATACATGTCTATATATATATATATTAACTGGTTATGTTTCATTTATGCCTAGTTGTCTACCTGATATTCTTTTTTCAACTACCTGAAAGTATTCAAGTCTCAGAACAACACTTAGAAATGGCGCCACGGATCTATTTGATGCCTATTTTGAAGCATTGTCCACGCAGTGCATTATCACAAATGGTACATTCGAGGGTTACCCTCAGACACATATTGTTACTGTAACATACAGTAGAACAACGAGATTTTCATAAAAGAATACATGATTAAATGCATTCGTGAAATTACTCCCCTTTATTATTATATATCAATTATTTTTATTCTGATTCACTCTGTTACAGTTTAAGTTATACGAATTTAGCAGCGATTTTTTCCACAAGGTAACCCTACTAGTTCTACTAAAACGCATATCTGGATTCGATTTGAAAATAGATACCAGCAACTTTATTGACATTATTTCACGCTATTTAGGTATCTTTTGTGCAATCCTGTCCAGTTACTTGGAGAACAACAATGGCTACACTCATTAACGTTTCGTCCAGGTATGCGGGTTTTTTACAATTTGCACCCCAGACGGACGCGATGAGCGTGACACCTTTAGTTATAACAGCATCTGATAAACAGTAACTGTAAATAGCTGGCGTCCTATTGGTCACAAAGCGGTGATGTTCATATATGAAATAGTTTCTCCGGTCGGGATGTGGACGCGTGCATCTAGCGTCCTGAGTGACCCTTCACTGTGTGTTACAATTCACACGAGCCGCAATGTTATTTTTTGCATAAAACCGATCACGATATATGGAAATAAATAGACATACCGGTTTATTTCACAATAATTTACGGTGAAATATTTGACAGTATTACGAAACAATGACACAAAATAATGCGGCAAATGCATGAATCTATCAGCCTGACAACGGCCAGCTAAAACTGAATCAAACTACGAGTGTCTATCCTAATCAAAATCGTGGATCTCCCCAACTAAAACTGATAGTAGTCATGAAATGAAATGAAATGAAATATATTTGATTTAAAGTGCACTATTAGCAACGCTGTCTAACACACTTTACATCA
>WURV02209221.1:0-11136 GCA_011762755.2 Epimenia babai
GATATATATTCGGCCAAATACGCCGATTCACCCATACGGATAAGTTCCTCTATCGTTCTTCTATAGATCGGCGGTGTGACGTTAACGGTATTTGCTTCTTCCATCTTTCTAAAATTTTAAGGCAAATGGCGGATTCGAATGCGTACCACACTACTTAGCAACTGGAAAAGAGAATGTTACATGTCATATGTTAGGAGATTATCTAGCATTCATCTTTTACAGATTTGTTCTTACCAATTGTGATATACTTATTAAATCCATGAGTAGTATTTGTATGAGTATTTGTAAGTTTACTAAATCACATAAGCGCGTGAGAATCCTCAAACATGCTCTCTACTTTAGTACAATGCGGGGCTGTGCGGGAAGTTTTCAACTTTTCGCACAAATCCTCAAGTTTCGACAATATCAATGATCTACGGCTACTAATCAACAGGATTAAAGCAACGACGTCTCTCTGTGGCTATTGTTACACTTTGACTTTTTGACCTTTCACTGCCTTTGATCTTTGTTTCTTTTGACGCCGTATGAGTTTTTTATCAAAAAAATTGCTCTTCTAAAATTACCACTCGCGCGCGTACACACATGCGTATACACACGCACGCACGCACACACACATATATATATATCTATATATATATTATAATATATATTATAAAACATTTTATTGTTATGCTATTTTAATATATATAAACAGTGTTCCGAAAGTAATCCGTCGTAAATATTGGAATCACTTCATATTTCAAATGGATCTTACAAACTGTTCAAATTATATTCAAAATAATGATTTTCAGTTTTCGTATGCTTAAACAGTTTTCATCAATAAATAATGAAGTATTGATATTGCAGCCCGTCATCTTATGAATGAATATCGAAGGACTTAAATCTGCTCCGAGTAGCTGTTCCGAGGAATGGTTACCCAAGTGCCTATAGTCACAATCACGGTTGACGTCGTGGCTTTCATGATCATAAACCATTTTACGTCCACGCGTGACTTCAAATCATGATAACTACCGTGTTAGGCCAATAACGAATATATAAAAAGTGACCTAAATGCATACCTCGGAGAAGGAAGATACTTTCTATGTCCTTCTCGCCGAGTTTCCCGTTTAAAGTGTGGGATGTCAATCTATTGTGAAAATATGACGTACCAACAAAGTTTATATCTCGATAATTTGATTCGTTGATGGAAGTCGTCCATTACATTTTACTGTAGCTAATGACACGAAATTCATACGTAATTATGTGGAGCATTAACATAATTTAATTAAAATAATAAATAAATGCCACATATCAATATAAAATTGTTGTGTTCACGTGATACACTACCTGTAATTATCGCGAGTCGTGACTCAAATCGATTTGTCGGCATGAGACACATGACAAAAACAATTCACGCGTTTATAGCATGGATGTTTGTATAACAATTACGTGTAAGATTTATTGACAAGTAAATGTAAGGGGAAAAGATTGTAATCGTTCAAAGTAATTAGTATTTAGTATAAACCGTTGCTTTAGGTTTTTTACGTTACTATTAATTGGACTAATACGTTTAAACGCATCGATTTTTAACAAATACAATCGTATTGTAATACAATTGTGTTGTAACACGACGGCGGTCGAAAAAAAATGATTTGTATTGTACTACGTACGATTTATATGTAAGTATGTGTATGTATACGTGTGTACATGAGTTCGTGCGAACGTATTAATTTTATGTATCAATATAATGGTATTTTCCCGTTGTCTAGGCCTTTACCGTTCAATCGCGGGACGAATATAGGTACTTTGTATATGGTTGACACGATTTTTCTACAATCTACAACTATTTTATTTGGACTGCGTTGTAGATATCAGAAATGTGCTTAATAATATTAAATAATTTTCCTTATCGAAGATGGAGGGGTGGCCGTCATCAAAGCGTTACCAACAAATGTTCGGTCGAGTCGTGTAGTCGACCTTGTTGCACAGAAATGGCGAGGTTCCAGTGTTAACTATAATAACATGATAACTGGTCCGACACATCGTCAACACGACCGTCCCTCTCACAGTCTCAATCTTGCCCAGCGGAACGTTCAGTCTTGTGGTAATCAAGCCACTGTGATCAACGAAGACCTCGTTGAACGTGACATCGACTTCATTTTTATCAATACTTGGTTGAGGACATTTGGTTGAGTAATAATGGTGCGAATGGGTCAGTCTTTCACGATCTTTTCCCGCCCTGATATTCGATTGTTAGCGTTCCTCGTGCTACTGACACGATTGGCGCCGGCAATGCTGTTGTTTTCAGAACGTTTTTCCATCGCTCGCATACACGATTGTTGACACAATCTCCAGTTTTGAATTTATCGAGGTATCGATGGTAACCTCCTAATTGCCTATTCATACAATCTGAATCTCTCGGCTACTACCTGAACCTATCGGTTTCCAGGGGTTCCAGTCAGCATTTTCTTTGACGAACTTGAAAGTCTCATCGTCTGTCGTTATACCACTTGCAGTAACTTAATCCTCACTGGCATACATATGGACGCGACACAGTCAAATTCGCGGAAGTCTTGCATTCCCTTTCTCTTGATCTAGCGGTTCGTGAACCGATGTATAAACGCGGTCATACTCTGGATATTGTCGCGTCTTCTTAAAAGTCCTTCTCAATCGTAATCGAATCTGTGTTGCAACTGCCCGTGTCTGATCACTTCCTGGTAATGGCTCGTCTTGATCACGTAACTCTATCCAACCCGGCCATTGGTTCGAGTAAACATGTTCACAGGCTTATCAGCAAGATCCACACTTCATTATTCGTTGCGGTACGTCACCCACGTATCTCGGTAGTGACTTTCTCGTTGCACTCCATACAATTACTGACAATGCATAGTATCAACTAGTTTATTATTGTTATTAACATTATTAACATGGTAAATTATGGGTGATTTCAATTATATGTATACAGTGATAGCGCGAGAGAGAAAGAAGCGCTATAAGTCAGCCATATTAATTATTAATATTCCAAATAATTCAATTAGGTAATCCCTCTGTACTCTCAGGTTTTAGTTCGGGAAATACGTGATGAATGAGTGCAAAAAATAAATCATTATACCGAAGTAATATACGTGTTTTACGTTCTTGTACCCGAGAGTTAACTCACCACAGGCGGTATTGCATGCACGTTACCTCCAGTATTTCATTAAAAGTCGCTTACGTGACCTACTTTCCACTAACAGCTTCAACAAGCGGCCCATTCTTCTGTGTGTCAGGCATAAACACTGCAAGTGCTTGGTACTTGTGGCAAAGTTTCTAGCTTATGTGTGGAACATTTATACGATCAGACGTCGATCGCTTGCATGTTATAAATTGTTATTCATTCTTCAAATCTTAATGATAATTATTTTTAACTTGAAATCAAAATGAGTGATTCGAGTATCATAACGAGTATTAGCAACTCGCACTGTAGCAAGAGGAAGCATAGCAGCGGCGATAATAATAAGAATAGACATGCTAAAAGATTTTTGTCTTAGATAATGGGGGTGGTGATGCTTCAGCTGAAAATCCCGGTGCTCATTCTTCAGCGATTCGGGCTTATGTTCCCCAGTTCTCACTATTGCAAAAAATCTCAGTGTGTTAGCTAGCGATACTCGCCAACCGACACCGATATACGAAGGAAAAGGCGAACCAGAAAGGCTTACAACTCCCAAAAGGAAAATGGAAGTGGTAGTAGGGAAGAGGCCCCTCAGTCTACCGTGCTCCAGAATTCGGAGGTAGTAAGCGTGATTGGCGCAAACGACGACCAGATTGAGATAGTAACAGGAGTGTTACAAACAGAAAGGATTTTTATAGTTTCAAATCGGAAATATTACAAGCTCTGTCAGTTTTTAAAAGCGATCTCCCTAGACACTTGGATGATATTGGGGGAGAACCAAAGTCACTGGCCTCAACAATTGCTATATTTCAGGAGGATGCGAATGCTCAATTAGTATCAAAAGCCCTCAAACTATCAAAGTACAAGAAATATGTATAAAAAAGTTATAAGAAAACTGCTAAGATTTTGCAAAGCAATACGAGGAGCGCGTTGTTGTATTGGAAAATACAAATGAAGCCTTGTCGAATAAGATTACTAGTCTGGACGAGAAGCTGTCCCAGATGGCATATTCTGACAGTAACGCGAGCTTCAATACGAACAGTCGAGGCACGGGAAATTCATTCTTGGCTCATAAAAATGAACAGTACACCCGTAGGGAGAGTTTAAGAATATTTGAGTTTTCATACGAGCCTGACGAAAACCTTGAGCATTAACTGCTCTGTCTATTTTACGACCTGAGACTCCAGCTTACATATCAGTGGTCCATAGAACGGGCCAGTGAAACCCCGGCAAGTGTTGTAATATTCGCTAGTCAAGAAATTCTCATTAAAATGTCCTTGAGCACCGGCCAGTGTGACGTAAACTTCGCAACTCTTATATTAATCGCGTTTTTATTATGTTTGCGGTAATGCTTCGGCATCATCTGTATAGTAGCGTCAGCGCGGGCAGTAAATGGCGTTTGTGTCATTCTGCAAGGCCCCTCCGATGAATCACTATTTAGGACACTGGCTCTAGTAAGGTCGTCGTCCGTCCATACATACGTACGTGGTTGCGAGCGTGCGTGCGTGCGTACGTACGTACATGCATGCATACATGTGGGAGACGCGGGTGAAAATCACCCGGTTAATGTGGATTTAGACTCATAATCACTCAGATTTAATAGCCGTCTGTCTGCCAGTTGTACTACTGGCATCGACTTATCAACATAAAAGCTATCAAAATGTTTCGTGAATAATTCGGATATAATTTCTTAAGTACGAGTCCATCGTCAACATCAATGTGTCGTACGTGTCAGTTAGAGGATGAGACTCCATGACGCCGCGGAGGAATATTCCATGCATATCAAACAGCGAGACCGAGTATCTAACTCCCTGCGCGCTGTGTAGATGAAAAAGTCTCCCGCCGTACTTCATATCGGATTATTTAGTTAGAAACCACGTACGTGAAAAGGAATGAACATGCAAGAGGTTGCGAGTTCGAAGCAGCAAAATCCGAGGATTTTTTCCCGCGCCTTCCAGAATTAGGAATTTCATGCTTGAATATCGAGAAAGATTTATTATTGAATGGGTTATTGAAAAAATGAAGAGAAGTCAACATTTTGCGTTGTCATTGTCATACATGACTGGGACATATTTGTGGGCCAACAAATTGGTTGTTAATAAATGTTTTGTTTTGTTTTCTTTATATATGGTCTTATATGTCCTATATACTATAACTGTAGCCGAACATCCCTACTGCCAGGTCACGTAATACGTAGTCAAGGCGCGTGGGTGCCCGATGGGTGGACCGCTACCCACGTTTCAGTGGGTGCTCGTCGACCTGCTCGTGTACAATATCGTCGAAGAGATTGGATTCTATTACTCTCACCGGTGCGCTGCGGCTTGTTACATATGCTTGTATATAAGTCCACACTGTCGTAGCTAATCACACACTGTCATAGCTAACTACACACTGTCATATCTTACTAGATACTCTCATAGCAACAGTGGTGATTCATTCCTTGCCGAAAATGCTCTTTTGGTTAAACCAAGCTCTTCACCTCTGGAAGCATCGTTAGTGACCCAATTCCTCATATACCCGATATCAAGACAGCTCCGCGACTCAAATGACGATTCAAAATTTTATTTTTATCAACATTCACCTTAATGATCCGTATCGTTATACATTACCAATAATATTTCTAAATTACGTATTGCGACTACAAGCTTAAACGTTGCGAACTAATGCAATTTAAATTGTTTAACGATATACGGTACGAATTATTATTTTCACCGACTAGAACTACTGCCGACCTTGTATTACATATTAAACCAGTTTTTACCACCCCGAGGTCGAACAACTGTACCTCACTACACACAATGCTACTTACGCATATGGTAGTACACAATGGTTCATTCACTCCCGGTGCAAAGACGCCTACCCCAAAACACCAACGGTTACCAACCCATATGCAATCATTCGTGTTTAAACAGTGCCCCAGTCATTGATAGTTTTCAGGTGTACCCGGACCCCATATCTTGTAATTTATGTACGCTTTACATTGATATAATAGCTATTATAATTACTTTCGCATAATTTCACCTTCCAATCGCGTAATCCCGTGGATTAATATATAGGTTAATCCGTAACCTGCGTCACAATGTGGCATTATGAATTTTGTGAATGATCCCGTAAACAAAACTGACGTCACCAAATAACTAAAACGTCTTACGATGTTTACGGGTAAATTCAGCCGTGATTTTGCGTTTGCGCTTAGAACTTTTAATTTACGCGCTATATTCTTCCATACTCTTTACTCGATCGTAATAAATACGATGTAGATTGCAGAACAAAAATTCCATTAATCGCTGAAAATCGTTTACTAACCTCTAAATCCACATGTAGTTGTGAATGCCATTTATATTCATCGGTTTTGTAAGGAATTGTGACTGTGTAATTATTCCGTGAAATCGCTCGAGTTTACTTTTTCTCGCTAGACTGCCATTGTATACGCGTGCTGTAGTTATATATTGTGCTATTAATACAATGACATATAAATACGTTCGTACCGATTTCACGCGCCACGTCGTGGTCTCATCGCTTTTTAAACATGTTATATGTAGTGTGGATTTTTAGGGGGTTTTCTCGTGTATTGGCGCTGCCCCATTATTATCCTGCCCACAGATTTAGTTCGTGATATAACTCTTGATATATCGATTGGATATGTTCTAAATGCGGTTAATACCCAATAAACACGACAGCAATTGGCGTCTTTAACCGCGCTATTGGTAGAGCGCCAAGCGAGTGAAATATCCATCGGTGGTTCGAGCGTCATCGTAGTCATGAAGTGTTTATATATTAGATAATTGGTATGGCTAAAATTTTGTCGTTTATGAATTTTGTGTTAGCTTACTTATTTTCATATTGATTGTTTTGTACACTGCCACTGTGTTTATACCCAAAAAACATACAGCATCGTAAATGTTACGGTATTTGTCGTTTTGATTCCCACTTTGTGATACGCCATCATGACACGCCAGTAAATATCGCCCGAAGTCTCACCCTGCGTGGTGGATCGGTAAAGTAGTTACTGCACTAACATATGCGATTTGAATTAGGATAGCCAATGTGGTTCCATTAATAGTTGGAGAGAAATGCACAGGAAAAAACCTATACGTATATAAGGTTTTTTCCTGTGCATTTCTTGCACTAACATAGTTATCGTAGTTAAGCTAGCCACGCGTATCAGTCACGATTCATGGGGCGCTACGAACTAAGCTGATTTAGGCTCGTCGTCAATTTGTGGGGAGGTAAAATGAGGACTAGCAATGGTTAGGAATGTCAGTGTCCGGCGTAGTGTCTAGTTAAGGTTTATAGGACCGGAGGTCAGCAACTACTGAATGGACATACGTAGCGCGAGAAGGTTTTTCACATTATTACACGTATCACCCATAAAGACCATATAGTCTACTATAACATGTGAGGTGTATTATTGGATTATTTAATGTCAACTATAGCACCTTAATGATAATTAACGTTTGCGGGTAGTATATTCTGAAAATATTCTTTGCGTTGTCTTTGTAACGGGATATAAAATAAACTCATTCATTGGGTATTTATCCCCGCGTTAGAGCTTTTCATGTAACTGAAATAATATGACGATGACGACGGCGTAGATAACGGATTATTTCCTATCATACACAGTGGCCGAATAAAATAAGAGATGGGTTTGTGGTGTTGTGACGATTAAACCTTCTATGGCACAGGTAGTGTGACTAACCGGAGGAAAGTTTTATTTTTATCAGGGAATCTTGTTCCTGAAACATTCCCTGCCGAAAGCGACACAACGCGACAGACATCACTCAACAATAATCCACCTCTTGAACAAATTCAAAATTAATGTTTCGGAACATAGTTATGCGCATTTGAACAGGTCTCCGCGTTTTGTAGCTATTGGAATAGTAATATGTGCTGGTATTAACGTTTTCCACTTAACTATGAATTCCTTCAAAATTTTGCCGTTTATTAGCTCGGTGAGCTTTTCTGATCGCAGTTCGTCTGTCCGTCCGATGTTAACATTTTCTTAAAAAATCTTCTCAAGAACCGCTTATCGCAGAGGTCTGCCATTTGGCAGATATTGTCCTAGGGATGGTCTCTTCTAAATTAGTTCATGGTATCGTCATCGCAGCTAGGGGAGGTCACTTCTGCCTATGTTCATATTTTTTCTTAAAAAATCTTAAGAACTGTTTATCGCAGAGGTCTGCCATTTGGCAGATATTGTCTTTGGAGAGGTCTCTTCTAGATTTGTTCATGGTATCGTCATTGCAGCTAGGGGAAATAACTTCTGCCGATGTTCGCATTTTTTCCTAAAAAATCATCTCAGTAACCGTTTATCACATGGGTCTGCCATTTGGCAGATATTGTCCTTTGGTTAGTATCTTTTAGATTTGTTCAGCATCTCGTCATGGGAGCAAAGGGGGTTAATTTCTATTGACTTTTTAATTTGAAATTTTTATTCTTATTTTCCTTATCTCCATGTCAGCTTAGTCCGAAGGTCTGCCATTTGTCAGATATTCATATTTGTTTAGGGGATCTCTGTTTTATCAATTAAATGTGATTTCAGCCTATGTTTTTTCACAGATCTGTATTTTCTTGTTTTAGTGTAGTAATGGGTATTATCAGATCTCTTTGGCCTCTTTTCTTGTTTCAGTATCGTAATGGGTATTGTCGGGTCTTTCTGGCGTCATGTCCTGTTTTAGTGTCGTATTGGGTACTGTTGCGTCTCTTTGGCCTCTTGTCTTGTCTCAGTATCTTAATGGGTATTGTCAGGTCTCTTTGGCTTCTTGTCTTGTTTCAGTATCGTAATGGGTATTGCCGGGTCTCTTTGGCCTCTTGTTTATATCTTTCTCATTTTTATCTCTTCTTCATCTCTCTTCTCTCTTTTTTTTCAGCTGAGCGTTTTGAGGCCTCTTGGACCTCTTGTTTGAAAATTATGTTTAACGGACGTAGTATTTTAAGATCCTGCATAATTTGTCATGTGGTGCAGAGGCTGCAACATGTTTTCCAATGCCATATATATTGCAACTACTGTTATCACACAAAAACACATATCTTGATTGACAGTTTCTGCCTGGCAACATTCAAGGCATGTGTGGAATACAGTAAAAACGTGAATATCCAGACATTGCGAGTGCGTTACTCTGTGATGGATGGTGACAGACATGAGGTTTGATGTTTTATTATATTACCTACTTTGTATAGTTTCATACTTGTTTATGACCATGGGCATAAACTGTACCAATATGTTTTACATTTTGTGTCACCAACTTAATATGAGCAAATTAAGTGGTGACACCTTTATGGTTCACTGCGGAGATATAGATCACAAGCTTTCGAATGTTAGAACATTCTTCATCAGGTGAATGCCCATGCCCACAAGCTTTCGAAAGCTTGTGATCTATATCTCTGCAGTGAGCCATAAAGGTGTTACCACTTAATTTTCTTATGTTTGAACTGACTCACACGGCTACCACAATGACTTCCAACTTAATATGATGTACCCCCATTCGCGGTGTATACTGCATACCAATGAATGATGCCATTACAATTCTTAGAGACATAAATATGGATCACTCTATATACCTGTGCCATTTGTTGAACTAATGGAACTACTACTCATCTGGTGTATGAAAAATATATAGACAGGCCTCATCAGTTAAGACTATATGGCTACCAGGGAAGGGACCTGGACACAACTACAGGGGGACATTCTATTAAGTCTGAGCATCTCGCTACTAGTCCAGGCTCGTCTCTTTGTCACATCGAGAGACAACTTGACAAAATGGCCCGACTCTTGGACCAGTCCTCCTCACATCTCAGTGGACATCTCCAGAAAACTGCACAAGGTTATAACCGCAAATGCGTACATGTGTATTTACAGAGTGTTGTGCGCTTATAAATAACTGAATGTGGGATATGAAACTTGAAACCTTGTATATAATAAAATAAAGTGTGATTAGGAATCTTAAGTAGGACTAGATCTTATTCATATTAATGAGTAATTAGTTAAAAAATATCACAAAAAACTATTGGAGTTTCTACAGACATGTATTGCCATGAGATTGCAAATAGCCTATATTTGTTAAATTGGGAGAGCCCTGCACTACATTATTAGGAAATGGGCCAATTAGACGGATGATAGGAAAGGGGGGGGGCTACGCCTTTGATTGGGTGATGCAGAAAAGTAGTAAACCAGTCATTAATTCAGTCATTATAACTAAATTATTATACTGGTACTTAATTTCAGAAGTTGGTTCCAGTGTGGATTCAAGAAAAAAGTCCGACTTAGGGTCAGTCAGTCAATAGAATGCGGGATGTAAAATTTGTGGCTGTTAAATTTGAAGCCAGGACAAAATAAGGCATAATGTATTTGAATCACTTGTACTGTAACAGGTAAATTCAAGATTCTATCAGGCTTCTATACTCCTTTGTCACGGATATGAAGAACATCGATTTTATATAAATCTTTAACTTTTATAATTTTATATTGTGTTGATTGCAGCATTAAAATTCCCGAATTATCACATCCTGTAAGGTATCGATTACCCGCTCTTGCAGTTGTTGTTGTTACCTGCTACTGACATCCATATAAAGTGGCACTAAAACATTGTCGTGCGATTATTATTTATTTGAGTACCGTGTGACTTGATTTTCCAGAGCCTTTCTCTCAGCTTTACAAGATGATGACTTTGGTCCTTGTATCGGTAAAAAGTAAACCAAGCCAGCGGACGGCAGATGCACCAACCAGAAGGGCAAGGGTTTCAAGGACAATAATTCCTCATTAAATATTATAGAAACATGGCAAGATGGTTACTGGTGATTTTTGCCCTTTTAAATTATCAGTATGTTACTGCTTGAATGTAAATACTACTTGAGTATAAAATATTAAACCACACCTTAATAAAAAATCTAGATTTTTTACTGCTGAAATGTATATAGTGCATGTTTATAAATCATATGAATAATAGTTTTTTATATATATATATATAGATATATATATATATATATTTATTTAGTTATTTGTTTAA